>JAZHYW010009748.1:0-252124 GCA_037355805.1 Ixodes ricinus
CAAATAACAAATAAATGCCCGTTGCTTTTTC
Organism: Ixodes ricinus; assembly: GCA_037355805.1. Classification (NCBI taxonomy): domain Eukaryota; kingdom Metazoa; phylum Arthropoda; class Arachnida; order Ixodida; family Ixodidae; genus Ixodes; species Ixodes ricinus. Next base: position 32 of record JAZHYW010009748.1, read on the forward strand.
TAAGTTAGTCCGCCTCTAACTGGTTTCTGCTGTCTCCCTGTTATTTTTAAGATTGGCTTTTTCTTCAAATTCACGATAATTTGGTCAGACTTTGACCCTTTTCATTTAATTTTATTGACTTAAACCTGTTATACCGTTTGGTGGTGCAGGTAGAGAGACACATTATTTTTATTCGTTTATAACTCTCACTTACAAATTGTAAATTGTAAATTGTAAATAATCTTGTAACATACCAACTTTAATCTTGTAACATGCGGACTGTAAATAATTTTGTAACATATCGATTAGATATAATCTTGGGACATAACAAAAGAAATGCTATCCTGAAACGTGTGCTGACCTCAACAGAATATGAACTCGCATTCATTTACTTTTACAATGTACAGACTGTATAACGATTCTGTTAATTATTTCTACGATTTATGTTAAGCCTGAATGTGTTGAACGTACAGTGTGATTTGAACCTTCCTGTGCGGTGATGTATAAGTGCCCTCTCCTGTTACTGAATGTCCTACACCGGAACATTGACTTTTGTGTTGCAACTCATGACGTATGCCTTCTTGTGCTATCTTTTCTCCCGTTCCCCTTCCCATGCGGAGTAGCCAGCCGGGATGCATTTTCTGGCTAACCTCTCTTGAATTTTCCCCAAATAATAATAATAAAAAAGAATGGAACACACCAGCTTTCGAAGCACGTGGAGCGAAAGCTCGCGCTGTATAACCCAGGGATCCTGGGCTCAATCCTCATCCCTGCCCGTTTCAATCTGGATGAGCATCGTACCGGCGTGCGGTCGTGTATCACTACTGCGTGATGTACGTTAAAAACCCCAGGCTACCGGTTGTACTGCACTGGCGAAATTGCTCATCTACAGCTGGGAGACAAGTCGGCCGTTGAGGCAGACTACGTTCTAGGCTGTATAAATATACACACCCCCCAATTTGTTTCCAGACAGATGAGGTAGCATCGCTTCATTCCACCGTGACATAGTAAGATCACTCTACCCAACTTTCAGCAATCGTGGTACCACGGTGTGAGAATCGCGCTCCCTAGCTCCTGGACGAACGGCTTCACAATAAAGGTGCTTGCCTACACCTTCCTGCCGTGAAAAAATAACTTAAGGCTCCTGTGCTACTCGCATAAAGAAAAACTAGAATTACTCACGCGTTGCATACCCCGCCTCGTACTGATGTTCTAAGGCGATCATCGAGATGACAGCCATTTTGATAGCCCCCGTCGAGCCCCTATAGGTCGTGAAAGTTGCGAAATTGATCATAACAGACAATAGCTTAGTGAACTCCCTGAGATTATTATATGAAGACACTAAAGTTAGTTTAGAGGTTCATTTGATTTGGCCTAAAAATGAGAAAGGTGAAGAGAGACAAAAAAAAGAAGATACGTACGTTTCTACCTTTGATAGAAACGTATTTTGTACCTATTGATGGCCCATTTGGTTTTCTTAGTAATCCGCAAAACGGAAAATGTTAAATTTACAAAAAAAAATGTTTCGGTCGTCAAAACGCTAACGTCAAAATTCAATTTGCATCTAAAAGCAAGCACCTGTTTGTTGGTTAAGAAAGTATATTGCAATTATTCAAAATAATAAAAATCATGCTTCTTTTTTGTTTTCATATCCACTAGCCACCAAACAAGGTCGACAGAGAATGAAAATATCTGAAATAATGTTTCATAAAATATATGTTGTTCGGAATAAGTATTTTAGCGTTCTTTGCAACTCATTCAACTATTTTTTTTTAATTCCAAATACATATTAGTAGTGTGCCTTCATGTGCGCTTTGCTTAGGGTGGAGACATTTGGCCATTTTGTCCCACGCTTCTTTTCTCTTTCAGAAGCGTGTGAAAGAGCGTGTCCCGGCACGCGTTTGTAGGCGAACTTTTTTTTTCGTCGATTTATTTGTTTTTTGTTTGTGAGCGCGTGCTGTCGGCATCGCCCAAAGCGTGGCATCACTCAAAGCTATACTTCGTTTCAGCTTGGGTCCAGACGCAGCCGATGCTACGAGCTCGAGCGTGTGGCCCTGAACAGTGCTTGCATTGCACGAGCGCGCGTGCTTGGCAGGGACGCTGAAAGCCCGGAGTTCACGCTTGAAGCATCGCCTGCGTCTGGACCCAAGCTGAAACGAAGTATAGGGTGTCTCAATAGAGAGTTTTAGTAGATCGTTCCGATGACTCCGATAACGATACCCGATACTCTGCCTCCGCCTTTGCGCTTACATATATAGTATCGTTATCGGGGGTATCGGAGGTATCGGAACGATGTACTAAAACTCTCTGATGTCCTTCTGTTTAGAGTGATGCCACCCTTTGTAGTACCCGATGCCGAGAGCACGCGCTCACGGGTAAAATACAAAGAAATCGACGAAAACAAAATGTCGCCATAGCACAGTCAGCGCTACAAACGCGTGCAGGGGCACGCTCGTTCACGCGCTTCTGAACAAAAAATAAAAATAAAAATAAAAGTATAGTATAAAAGAAATGGCCAGATGTCTCCACCCTAAGCAAAGCGCACATGAAGGCACCCTACTCAAAGCAGAAGGACATTGAGGCACCCTACATATTAGGGTATCTCTGTTCAACCCTGCACGATCTTAGGGTGCTTACGAGCCACGCTTGTAGCGTATGCAAGCGTTTGACCACGCCCGCTAACATACACACAAAAAAAATAAAATCAACAAAAGTCTCGCCTTCAGAGCCTTAAGGTGCAACCCCACTGTGCATGACGTTTTGGTGCTTTTTTGATGGCTTATAACTTTCTTTCTATGTATTTTACAATTATAAAGTAAATGTCAAAACAAAGAGCTGCTTTTCAACAATACTTTAATGTCTCGATATTACGGTTATTTTTAGTTGTTAGTTAATTATTCAGATTTTAATAAACCACAGTCTCTAATATTGAAAAAATTATTTCTCGAGTTGTAGCGCCCCATCGTCCACTATATTTTACGTGAGCGTTCGTTGGGATGTAGTAAATTTAAAAAATAAGCAACAAACTGTACACATAATGTATATTTTAAAATAAAAAATAAAGTTTAAAATGGTATTATTTTATGGCGCTATAAAAACGGAATCACGTCTACTAATCAAAATAACGAGACATTAAAGTATGAAGCATCCTTCGATATTACATTTTCCAGAACTTCCATATTGATATATTACACGTTAAGAATGTTATAAGACCTCAAACTTTTCCCATTCAGTTACGGCGAGTTGTAGTTTCTTAAGATAAAATACAGATGGCGACACGTGTTCAAGAACAGCTTGATGTGCATTTTCCGTCGTGTGCCGCTTGGAACGCCACGTGAAAGACAGAAAAAGCACCAGATGTCAGGGTGTCAGATGCCTGGATGCCCGCAGTGAGCGAGCCAGAGATGTCACAACAACAAGCGCGAGGCCGCGGGTGCACCACAGCTACTTTTGCGCGCGTTCTACTGTGCCTCGGTACACATGCCCGACGCGATCCAAATGAAATGGGCGCCATGAAATGCATTCTGCCATTTCAGATTCCGCCACGTATGCGCAAACATTTTAGTGTTTTTATCACTTGCAAAAATCATTTTCGCAATCAAACTATGGTTGTCGGAATGGTTTGACTATATTTTGTTTCAAAAACCACCTCGGTGGCTCTTAAGTGGCAATGATATTAAAAAAAAACACAAAACATTAAATCGTCTCAGTGTCTTTGAGCCAACGCGCTGGCTCATGAATCCATATTTGTCGGGTTTAAATATCGGCCGGAGGCCAATCTGAGATTTCGGTTGCACGTCAAATGATCTCCAGTTAGTCAAAATAAACCCGCAATTTTTTTGTTTTTTATTTGGGCGTGTTAAGTGATTTTTGTTGGTTTGACTTGTGAAACCCTAAGATCTGAATATTTGCTTTGTTTCACCTTAGTTCTGAGCGCAGCCAACGCTACGGGCTGATGGAGCCTCTGAAGCAGCGCCAAGAGCGCGACGTTAAGCTGTTCGTTCTCTTTCTGTGCCTATGCGGTCGGGCTAAACTAGAGGCACTAAATAAGCTACGCTTCATACACATCTTGGTGTTTGAAATGATGGTTGTCAGTTATCTGAAGCTTTATCTGAAATCGCCGGAAACGCCTTTCCGTCCTCCACAAATGTTTAAACAGTTCGCGACAAAGCAAAGCAATATTACGTGAGCTTCCTGACACCGCACTTTTGAATCATGATGATCGGCAGTTGCATTTGATTTGTTACGAACCACCAAGATGGCGGCGCCCACAACAATATCGGGGGAAAAGTGCCGATACTCTAAGCGTAGCTCATTTAGCTCACAGGCTAAACCAAGTGCGGTGGAGGATCGTTGGCCGAGTGTGTGGTGGCACCGCAGATCAGAGCACGTGGAGAAAGGCTGGAGCGCGAGCTCCGTTCAAAGCACGGAGCTCACGCTGCAGAACCTGTAGGGACTGAATCCCCTCGATGTGTTTGCGCCGGTCTTTCAAGTAACCTCAAATGTGCCAGTGCACGCGGCCCGTCTCTCGAGCGGCCCTTGGAGGTAAATGGCGGCCCAGCACTAAAATGACTGGCCCTTGAAAGCGAATGGCGGCGGAGCACGCGCTCGTGGCACGTGTCTTGTGCGTTTCCACAACAATGGTTGGCGGTACTTGTAAAAAACGCCTTTATCAAGCGGCTTTAGCAGGGACCCTGGGTTCAGTCGCCCATCTGCATCCTACCGTCGTGCGATCCTCTGCCACATATACTGCGTAATGCACGTTAAAGATCCCGAGCTAACAGTTGTACTGCACTTTTTATAATCTTCAACGGGTGACAATGTCGCCCTACGAAACTGCTGCTCTCTAAAAAACTGACAACTAATTTTGAATGCGCCGTTACATTGAATTTTTAATGTGTGTTCGCGTGTTCGCGTTTTTTTTTGTCTACATCTTTGATTATGCGGCTCTCACTTGTGATGAAACAGACTATAGATGTCGGACTTCTGGAAAAATATTATATAACTAAGAAAATGGCACGCGAACGCAAAAGACAAAAGCGCACTTAATAAAAATAATTGAAATACTAGAATTGATTATTATTGTGTTTTCAAAGGTTTGAGCGCACCAAAAGCTATAAAAGCGAGCTCGATGCTTTGGATGGTGACCTTTTTCACTGGAAGTGTAGTTCAGGGCATTATGCTCGCACTTGTATGTTCCGCTTCGCTCGCACGATAAAACCAAATACTTTACTGGTAATGTATTTAGTGAAACAAAGCTTACCTTCTGTATATGTGCAATGCCCTCAGTTTTCGCGTGATTACACACTCGTTTGTCATTATTGTATTCGTTTCCCACTGCGATTCATTTCGTGCTCTTTTGTGTGCTACATGCATTAGAGACCAAGGTAACCCAGGAGAATTCTATTTCGCGGATTGTAAAAAAAACCTATGCAACTTGCCACGTGTGCCACAATCAATATAAAATATTCTAAGTTTCACATGTGACCGCTTGCCTGAGTAAACATTGTTGTTTGTCAAGAACAATTGCGATTGTATGAAAGCACGTGGGAAAATCTCATTCTAAGCACGCGACCGTTGGTACGCAGTGAATGCTCATAATCGGCGCCGAGATGATTGACAGGTGGAGTTTTTCTATCAACACAGAGTTAGAATGTTTCCTTCTTTCTGTTGTAAGCAATCAGGAGACAACTTACACCAACTGAGTACTATGAGTATTCAAACATAACGGCCTGAGCAGTATATATGTGTACAAGCTTTAGCTTTTGATGCACCCGTAACTTTCGATACGCTCAACGCTAGTGTAAAATGTAGGGCTGTTTCATTCTTAATCAGCGTACCATGTGCGTGCTTACACTATATTTTATACAACGCCAAACTCTACCCGTTTGCGTCTTTTTCATTTATGCACACTACTACTTGCGCGCATAAATCACTAAATTAAAACTAATACAGGATGTCACCAAAAATTTACAGGGTTATTTTCTCTATTGTAAAAAATAAACTACGCATCACCTAGCTCTCATTCTCCGCCCAAAGGTAGCGCTAGGTCACAACCAGATGCCAAAGCTTCATCCGGAACGGACACCTCTTTCAAAAGTTATAAGTGGTTTCCTGAAAATTTCAATGGGTAAATAGAGCCCATTTTTGACCGTTTTCGGTTTCTGGTGCCATAGAGCCCCATGTATTCGAAAACCCTGTCGGCCGCCATATCCCATTGAACTTTTCAGAAAATCACTTATAAATTTTGAATAAGGTATCGGATCGGGCTGAAACTTTGACATCTGGTTGTGACCTCTAGCGCTACCTTTGGTCGGAGGATGAGCGTTCGGCGATGCCTATGTTTATTCTTGCAATAAAAAAAAAAGCCGTAATTTTTTATTGTGACACTCTGTACATTGTTTAAACTATGTGCAAAAGCTATCCACAGACCCAGAATCTTTGCCTGGCCATTCGTTGCATTTATCACTGGATTCGTATTAAAATTATTTCTTATCATTTATTGCTGTGAGTCAATTGTTAACCTCGGCATTTTTTTCATTATGACTCCCGCACCAGTCCTACTTTCGGTTTACCAAACTCAACATCTAAACCTGAGTGTCATTTTTTTGTATTTTTCAGTCTCGTGGTTCTGGTCAAAATAAACACCCAGCTACCTAAATCAGACACCTGACCGCCCAAAAAATAGTTCATTTGTTTTGATTTTTTAGGTAGTTAATTCCTCAAGCTAGAATTTCGGAAACCCAAGTCTATCACGTCATCACGTTTTCCTGGAAATCTACAAAGAGCCAAACACATGCACGACAAAAGGGTCGTCGGCCCGTCATATTGCCACCCGCAGAGCCGAGAAAGCAACGCTCGGTCACGGACATCTAGAAGATTCGCGTTCATTCTTGCACCAGACGTCTTTTGCCCTGCTCTCTTGTTCTCGGAAGTGCCAGTTCATCATCGCTCCGAGCACGCGATGCTCGAACCTTCTTTGCCGAACTTTCGAGATAGTGATGCACTTCTAGATAACCAGCTGCCCGCGACCTTGTCGAGTCAGTCTCGCTCTCGCTCTCTGTTACGCTGCCGAATCGCCGCTTGCTTTTCTGCTGCCTCGACGCTCTTTCTCTTTACTTATTTTAGTTTGGCACGAGTTCGCCAATTAAACCTTTATTTTTCAGTTCACTGTTCGTCCTTTCGTCACCTTCATTCGTGACATTATGAATCTGATCACATTGAAATTTGTGTAATTGGCCTCTGAAATCTCCGATAACTGCGCACAGGCAATTTTATATTTTTCAACGCGTCGGTTGTTTTGTTGTGCATGTGCCTCGCCGTTTGGCTCAGGACGATTTTCGCCTTTTGTTCTGCCCACATTTGCTGGAGACGTGAGCTCGGAGCGTAGGCAACTGGCCCCCTTGCACGAGAACTGGCGCAGCCGTGCGCGTTCCAAAGAAAGCTCGTGCAGAGAAAAACAAGCAAGGGATCAGGGATGCCAAATTCAGGATATAGAAAAATACCCCACTGTATCGAAGCGCCACCACACACGATTTCTCGCATTGATGTACAGGCCTGAAGGCGATCCCACCGCCATCTGTTGTTTCAGAATCACACTGACCAAGGGTGGGGTTGCACCTTAAGGCGGCGGTCCCACGGCGGCCATCTTGAACAAGCCATTAGTTCAACCCCTAGATGGCGGCACTCATCCGTGTGGCCAGAAAACAGGCTCGTGGCAGTGCCGTTCCTCCTCTGCTCTTAATTTCCTCCTTTCTGCTGCACGCCCGTGCACGTTCAACGCTCAGCGCGTGCTCCCGCTGACACAAATGCCAGCAAACGTGCCAGTGGTGCTAGCAGTGCCCAGTTCGCACAGAAGCGGAGCCCAGCTAGCTCATCGACCCGATCGAGAGTGCCTAGCTGGGCAAAATTTGTTCTCTGATACTGGCTTTGTTCCGCGCTGCAGGGTTGGCAAAGCGATTTCGTTAGAGGCTCACAAGCCAGTAGCTATCGTTTTAACTATTCAAGAATTAAAAATATAGTCAATCAATCAGTGAAGAATGTTATCAAACCTTAAAGAACGTATATAAGACATGCCTTGTCAGCATTTCGTGAATGAGAGAGCTTTCGCACGACATAAACGTTTAAATTCATTTTGCTGTAAGTCAGAGCGCAGCCGACATAACAGGTGAATGAGGCCAATCAAGCAGAGTCAGAAAACACTATGTCACGGAGCTCAACGTCTTATAGCGCGTTTTTTGTCCCCGGTCAAAGCAATCAAGCGCAAACCATGCACCATGGCCTTGCGCTTTTAGTATGCGTTGTTAAGAATGGAACCTTCGGCGACCTTCTTCCGAGTTTCAACGCTGCGGAAACGAGTCATGATCTGTCCGGGAACGTCGCCTGCTGGACGGGGCCTACGCGAAACGAGTCCCGACGAGTACGGAACCGTCGCCTACGTGTCTGCGCCTGCGGAGACAGGTCTCAACGCGTCCGTGACGTCAACGGGACGTGTGTGCGTGCGTGGGGGTTGGTGCGCTCACGAAAGGGAGAGGGGGCATGACCTAACTGCGGAGAACTTTGGCTACGACGCACTTCTGGCTACGACGCGGCGGACCTTGCTACGACGCACTTGACGGCGGGTTGCTGCTGCGCACTTGCTGCCCTGGCGGGGAGTGAGGGAGAAAACGGACCCTATATAAGGCGGAGCGTGAGGCTGCTCCAGGAGTTCTCTCGGATTTGACGACTGTATCGCAACCATGTAATTAAACCGTTCGTTACGTTACCAATTCTCCCACCTCCACTGGACCCCTGGGTTCTTCACTTCAAGGAATGGTCGTCGTCACGAGCCAGGAAGCTCCCGGACGTGCGGCTCAAACCCCGCCTCTAACAGCGTGTTTGTGCATTTTGATCTATAATAAAACAAGCAATAGCAGATTTTTTTTTTTCAGGACGGGTGTTCAGAAGGGCGCTAAATATAACTCATCATTTGGATGGTAGTTTGATTAAACGTGATTACCAATTATCTGACCTTATAAATAACCACCTCAATATTGTTGAAATAGTACGCCGAGATCGAAGATTAGGCATGTTCAAGAAAAGAATAAAAGTTTAGTTTTTAGCCCCAGTAACCTAAACTTAAAATTTGTTAGGCGAGTGGGTAGCAGATTTTTAAGTGCTTTTTATAGTGCTTTTGATATTTTTTTTAATATTAATTAAGTCTATTGATAATTTGACGTTGAAAAAAATATACCAGCGTCTTACACGTATCTTTATATACATATATTTTCTGTTTGAATGCAACAGAAATGGAGAATTTTAGAGTAACGCTGGCATTGTATGTTAATGAATGTGATCTCAATGATGTCGATGTGAATTATTTGTATTTGAAACTTTCGATGACGTTGATATTAATTATCGCGCGTTTCGCAATTCAACGCGCGAGCGTGTCGAATTGGGACGCATTTTTGTGACGAAGTGACGAGGCGCCGGAGTGCCTCTCGTGCCAGCTTCTCGTGCAAGCCGCTCCCTAATCTGCTCATGATCGTGATCACGATCGAAGCAGGTGGACATCCGTGTATTCTAGCTAATGCTATGTTCACACTACTAAAGCCGCTCAATCTGTTTACGTTTGTCTTGCAAGTAGTGTCAAATGCGCTAGTGCACGAGGCCCGTGTCTGGTGCGGCCCTTGGAAGGCAATGGCGGCGCAGCGCTGAATTGAGCGGCGCTTTGGAGCGAATGGCCGCTCGTGGCACGTGTCTGTTGTGTTTCCACCCCAATGATTGGCGATATTTGACCACAAAAATAAAAACGCCTTTATCAAGAGGATTTACATCTGCCTAAAGCCCCTGGATGTGTTTGCGTTTGTTTTCCAAGTAGCGTAAAACACAACAGAGCGCGAGGCCCATGTCTCGAGAGACCCTTGGAAGCCAATAGATGCGCAGCACTGAAATGAGCGGCCCTTCCTTGGAAACGAATGGTGGCGGAGAGCCCTCCCGTGGCACGTGTCTTGCGCGGTGGCCAGAGGCATGAAGCCCCTCGATGTGTTTGCGTTTGTCTTGCAAGTAGCGTCAAATGCGCCAGTGCACAAGACCTGTGTCTCGAGCGGCCCTTGGAAGCAAATGGCCCAAACACAGCAATGAACGCGCCCTCGTACGCTTTTATGGAAAGATGTATACTCCGTTACTGGCGCGGGCGCGTGGCTTCATTTATGGTTTCGTTTGCGCGAGAACACGTGCAAAGTTGAAAGTTTACGGGACATTCGTGGTTCGAATGAGGCATGGAACCCAGTTCAAAGAGTAGATTTGCATGCGACATATGAAGCACAGATGTCCTGCGGACTAAGTGATAACTAGGACTGGGCGCATGGGCGTACCAACCGGGAGGGCAAGGGGGCCCTTGCCCCCTAGTTCTCAGAGTGAGGGCGTAAAACATGTGTTTTTGAACCCCCCCCCCCCCCCTGAAACAGCCGCCACTGGGCAGGGCAACTGAAACAGCCGCCACTGGGCAGGGCAAACACTGGCCGGCGGCGCCCAAGGGATACCAAGGGCACCGGGGGGGGGGGGGGGGGGCTGGTTTGTCCCCTCCACTCAAGAACAAGTTGGTACGCCACTGACTGGGCGTCAATTTTAATCAAATAATTAATAAAAAAATGCTGGGATTGGTGTTCCACGGGCCACACGCGCACGCCTTCCCCGTATAAAATATTCGAAGTAAATAACCAAACTAAAGCGTTGACGAACGCGCGTGCAAGATGCCATTTGTTTTAGGCCTTTTCTTTATGACAGTTCAACGTGGGGACAGTTACTGCTGCAGACGCCAGCACGTGCGGCGCGTGGAACACCATTCCCTGCATTCTCCTTGATGGTTGCGTAATTTAGTAATAGGCCTATAGGTTCAGCTGCGCTCAACGGACAATCGCATGGCGTTGAAATAGCTGGGGGCACATATAACCTCCACTTCTTTCGAGTCACACATCTCGCCCCTACAGTTTACTTTAGGTCAAAATTCCACCTAAAGTTTGCTTTCATACAGGTGTACTCGTACACGTGCGTGGTGAAAGCGTTAAATTTTTAATTTTTCCTTTGCAAAAATTTAAGGGATTAACTGGAATAAAATTTAATCGCGATTAAATCATTAATTGATTCATCGGTAGGTTATCAGATCAAGTGCCCAGACCTAGTTATAACGCAACGTAGGAAAACATAAGCAAACGTCCCTGTGTGAGTGGACATTGCCTCGTTCAGCAGTTTGAAGAGAAATGGCCGGGCTAGAGTGAACAGGCGCGATATCTTGCGGCCTTTGCACCGGGAGTATAGTTGTTCCCTGCGGCGGCAGCTTGGATGGGTCGCTGTAACCCTACCGATCCTACAGCGCTTTAATTCCTTCTGAGAGTCACGTCTTCCTCACCTTGTTGTCCTCTTTGCTCCGGGGTTGAGCTGGATAAGTTTATAGAGTAATTAGACCTACAGGTTGTGAGGCCGGCTGCCTTCAGGGACTTATGCGGAACACGTCTTTCTCTTCGACTCCTTAAGAAACAAATTTGTACAGACAAGCATTGTATTATTGTAAGCCGAAACTTATTTCAATCGGCACACTACAGTTATTTCAAGCAAGTTTAATTGCACACATTTTTAATCGCAGTGGTCGGGGAACAGTTGTTCAGGATGGCTCAGGCAGCGTTGGGCATGGTTGTGTGGTCGCACCCCTACGCGGCTAAAAAAGTCCCATTGCTCCTTGGCGAGAGTGAAGGCCGCAAGGAAACCGCTCTCTAGCCCTGTCATGGAAGAACATGGCAGGGCAGCACTGAGCAACTCGCTTGATTTTATATCGCATCACTCATTGCGGGGACTCCGCAAAACGAAAGAGAAGTGCGAGGAAACTTCACGAGTTGTGATCCTGGGTTGGCTTGCTAGAACAGCGTCTCTGCTGAGACGCGACTGTCTTGAGACGCGGCTTGAGTCCCGCTCAGCTCGAGCGCTGGCTTTGGCATTGCTTTCTTTCCCACAGTCTCAGCTGAGACGCTGTTTCTAGCAAGTCGGACCTTGCTGCTTATAACTAGTTGCAAAGGACAAGGGTCGCGGTTGGTGTAAAGCGCAAAGTGGAAGCTTGGAGTTTTACACTGTTCTTATTTGAATAAATGCAATAAAAATTAATCCAAAGAAAGACGATTTAGTAAGGGTTTTGCACATGTGCAACGCTTTTGATAGAGCACTTCATGGAAAAGGGGTTTATTAGACCCTTTTCCTGAGCCACAGATGTGAGTCACTATGACTGGCTGTTTGTTTCCGTAGCAGTCACTGCGGTTTGCACATAACGCTCTCTGTAAGTTGTCTATGAGTAGAGTAACATGAAAACTGAAAATCTCAAATCTCTCCACGATGGCGAAGAAAACAGAACCAGCGCGGTTGGAGAGCTGGAACCTTAAAAAAATTGTTTGTTAGAAATCTTGGAGTGAAGGGAACGAAATTCCCCTTCGTCGTCATCTTCAAATGGAGTTCAATATTTGCACCTTTCGTGGTGTCGGAACATGGCGGGCAGCATTGAATAGCTTATTTATGGGCACTAGGTGTTTTCGAGAACTTGCTCGCGACCCTTGTGACGCGCTTCTTGTTTTCTTTCTTTTTTTTTTCTTGCAAGATTAACTGACTCACTGCAAGAACGAGGAATTAGCGCGAGGAAAGATTTGATAAAAGAATCCTCTGCGTCCGGGACAGAATCAACGCCACTTTGCCTGAACTTCTCAACCTCGAATTTCAGCCACCTTTCAAAAGATGGCGCAAGTGCGCATCGTCTGCTACAACATAGGTTATTTTCATTATTTAGGACAATTAGTATGCTTTAAAATAATTACAATCATAGGCAGTGATTTTAATTAGAACGATAAAAGCTCTAATTAAGGAATCGTTATTTAAATAGCTGTCCTCTTTTTGAAACCGGTTCCTTGCGTACAAAGTCGAGCTTCAAAATAGTCCCATGATTTAAAATTATTTTAAACAAATTTGAATATGAATACAAAAAGATCACGCTTCAGGTGAACCAGCTCAGTTCCTCTAGCATACAATTAAAAAAAATTAGATCATATGCCAGAACGCTGTCTGAGAAAACCAAGAACGCGTTAAGGGAATTCTTTAAAATTTTATCACAATCAAGCTGTGTTTACAAACAAACGGGTGGCGTTGCACTTCTAATATTTTGTATTCGAAGTTCCTATATTTACCAAGAGCATGCCCTTAAATGTCGTTGCTGCGTTATGATGTTACACTGAGTTACGAGACTTCAAAATTGCATAAAAAAGGCTCTTTTTGAATAGATATGAAAAAATGTGAGTGTGCTAATTCAAAAGAAACACGCTTACAGGAAACTATACGAGTCCTTCATCTTTTATTAAAAAAAATAAGAATGCGTCTTGGATGCATTACAAGTCTAGAAACTTGGAATGCATAGAGGTATGTCTTTGAAAATATCAAAACTTGCACTTTTTGTTTTCTTATTGTGCGTTAAGTTTTAAAGCATGCGTATCATATTTTGCACTAAAAGAGTAGTGATGAATTGGCAATTTATTTGCAATAAGAACGAAATACGTAACACGCGCAAAGACGCGACATTTGCATCGCAAACAGGAGCGTTAGCACAGCTGCCACCGGTATTATGGTTGGGGCCGTGGGAAACCTCTGACACGCCAAAAAAATAAATTGTTTTTTCATGCTAGGCGTTGAAATGGCATATCAGGACATTACAAACATATAGTTTCACTATAGAGTTGCGTAGTTCTTTTTATAAAAAATAGAAATACGAGGCCCAATTCAAAGTTCCCGCCGTGCACTGTGACGTAACAGTGTACCGCAAGGTGTCGGGGCGGTCAGAAGGTAGGCATCGCCGGAAGTCACGTGAGTTGTATCCCTCCTCGTGCTTACCGCGAGCGCGTGTAATATTTTTTTAAATGTTTTTGTTATTCTCCGCACTTTTCACGAGCGATCGAAGCAGAAAAGGTTTCTGTTATTTGCCTTTCATCGCTTAATGTTGCTGTAAAGGTAGAAGAAGCGGAGTCAGTGAATTGACGTGATCAACTACAATGCCTAGAAGGTGCTGTGTGAGGGGCTGTCCCGGTATTTCAGCAACTGAAGAAGAGATCACACTGCATGCACTTCCGAGAGACTTACATCGGCCGCATGCGCACCTAGTAAACAAGTTCTACTCATGTTCTAGACAAAATACTTACTTTGTGCTCGACGTTTACGTTTACTTGGTACACAAACCAGTTCGTATTCTTTAGACGGCAGGCATCATTAGCCTAGAGAGTTTTCGATAATTCAACGACCTCGGTGTCTGAACCTTCAGCAATGCTATCGGGCGTGTCGTATGCTAGCAATCCTAATTTCTGCGAGCGTTCTAAATTTTTTTTCAAAACTTGATAGCTTGTTTTGCGCCTAGTATAGCTCTGTATCATCGGACTGACGGCATGCACTCGTACACTGGCTTGTACTCGCAACGCTTTCATCATTGACCTCCATCACATCGATCCACTGACTCTTCTTCCTCAAATTTACAGCACGCAAACTAACCAATGGTGCAGCGGTAAAGAGCTATACTCCGTTTCGCCTTATGTTGTACCGCAGCGAAGGCTAGAAGCGCGAGCTCATAACGTTGGCAGCTGCCCTTGGTGCACGAGAGCTTGTGCCGCCGAAATGTGTCCTACAGCAAGAGCTCGCGCTTGTAGCCTTTCCTGCGGTACAACACAAGGTGAAACACAGTATAGGTGAACTGAAACTTCGTTTCCTACGATCGCTCGTACGAAGAACAGAATAAAAAAAATCTTAGGCACGGTCGCGGAGAGCACGAGGAGTGAAACTCACGTGACTTCCGGTGAACCCACTTTTAGTGACGTAGGTTGATGCCTCCCCTTCTGACCGCCCCGACACCTTGCGGTACACTGTTACGTCACAGTGCACGGCGGGAACTTTGAATTGGGCCTCGTATTTATATTTTTTATAAAAAAACTACGCAACTCGATAGTGAAACCATTTTTTTTGTAATGTCCTGATATGCCATTTCAACGCCTAGCATGAAAAAATAATTTTTTTTTGGCGTGTCAGAGGCTTTTTAAGGGTGAATGGAGTATTGAAGAGGAGATCGAAAAGTCATCCCTCTAGCGGTACCCTTCCGCTGTGGGGACAACAAACCAAATTTTCTTGTTTGTTTTTGGTCCGAGACATCGAAGATGACGATTCGAAGGCCACTCCTCGTGCGACCAAAGCACTGGCCAGAGCGAAGCGCTCGTGCCCAGACCGCGCTGGACGAGCTTGTAATAGACCATATGCGAAAAAAAAGCGCCATCTGGTTGTATTCATGATCAATTATCACATTTCCTCCATATTGGGGGGTTCCCGTACCGATGTTTTCGCTTGAGAAACAATAGTCCCGGCAAAGTGGAAGTCGTAGAACTAAAATATGATCACCTGCTGCAAGTCCGGTACGAACCCTTTACAGGACGTCTTCGAGAAATACCATTCATAGACCTGAATGGCCCAGTTCACTGCTTGAGTGATGAGTCTTGCGACCTCGTTGCTGACAATTCCTTTTCCAGAATTTTGCGGCCGTCTTCCTTTTCTTCTTTGAACCGAAACCAACCATCAACCCGTTGAGTGTACAAATAGACTGCCCTAATATCATGAAAACCGAGTTAAATGCAGATGCGCCTTGTACAAAACTGGAAGATGTGATAAACCCCCCAATATGGCGGCTCCTAATGGCATAATGATGATAGCTGGCAAGGATTTTGCATATGGCCTATTGTGGTAGTAAACACCGGGCTGTGGGTTCAACAAGCTTGATAGAGCCCCTGTCGAGGATCTTTCTCGGTTAAGAATTAAATAGGCCGAGCAGTAAATGTCGTACCGTTTAATCGGCCGTTCTTATAATTCAAGGTATACAGAAAGCCCTCCTGCCTCGTCGTCGTCTTTTCATTGTCCTGCTGTCGTTTCCACTTCATCCTTGTTGATTTTCTACATCCGCCCGAGACGGAGAAGCGTGATGAATCTCAAGGAGATATAGCTTTTGGACTGGCCTTTGAAAAACATTTCCGTGTTGGTCCCTGACGATGCAAGCTCGAACGTCACCATCTTTCCCTTTGACGGTGTCTGTAACTTTTACCAGTTTCCAAAAATACCGTGGACAGTTCTATTCTTCAAGAAGTACCACGTTACCTACATCCAAGTTTGTGGACTTGATATTGGGGTAGTGATGAGCAGATCGTAGTTCCAAGATGTATTTCTTTCTCCATCTGGTCCAAAAATGGTCCAGCAGCTGTTGTCGGTATCGAAGCTTCTGATTCGCTTGACGTTGTGTGAGGGGCGTCAGAATCTCGTCCGTGCAGTTCATTTCTGGTAAAACAGTCAAGTTTTGTCCAACCAGAAAGTGAGCCGGGCAAAGTGGTGCCGGTTCGTCAACTTCTGAACTGACGTATGCTAAAGGTCTCGAATTAATAATAGCCTCCACTTCAGAGAGGACTGTTGACAACTCTTCGAAACCCAGGCTGCATCTTCCTAAGACTTTCCTGAGTGTTGTCTTTACTGAGCGCACCAGCCGTTTACACCACCCTCCCCACCAAGGAGCTCTTTCAACAATAAATATCCACCGTATTCTGTGTTGAGCAAGGTAGGAAGTGAAGTCTGGGTGGTTCAGGCTTTTCAGGATGTTCCTCAAGTCCTTTGATGCCTTCTTAAATGTTTTAGCATTGTCGGAGAATATAGTGCTGGGTGCTCCTCTGCGCGAAATGAAACGCCGAAATGCCAAAAGAAAGGCGTCAGTTGAAAGATTAGTTGATAATTCCAGATGAACCGCTCTTGTTGTGGCACAGGTGAACAAGACTATGTAAGTCTTAGCATCGTTCATCTTTCCATTCTGGTTTTTCGCATAGAGTACGTGGTCCTGCAAAATCCACTCCCGTTACCTCGAAAGGTTTTGTTTTGTTGATTCTCTCAGCTGGAAGTGGAGCGAACTGCACCTGAGTTGGTTTAGTAGTGAACCTACGACGCTTACGACATGTACGAATTATCTTCTTGGTTAACTGTCGTGCTCGAGGTATCCAGAATCGTTGTCTCAAAACAGTCATCGTACTAGTCACACCTTCATGAAGCAACTGGTTATGAGCATTCGGAACAATTAGCGCTGTAAAATGCTTGTCGTTCGGCAGAATGATAGGATGTTTCACTGCACTAGGAGCGTGCAGCTCATGTAACCTTCCTGTTACCCTGAGTATACGATGTTCGTCCAGAAAGGGGTGAAGATCAGCCAGGGGTGAGCTCTTTTCCACTTGATGGTCTCTGGTCAGTAAGCTGACTTCCCTTTCGAAGGCTTCGTTTTGAACTTGCCTTATCCAATATTGTTCCGCTGCGGCATAATCAGCAGCTTTCAAGTGTCCTTTTTTTCTTTCCCGATTTTCGCTCCTGCAATTGCTGACGAACCGGATAACCCAGGCTGTAACCTGAAGCAATCTAGACCGGCTACTGTACTTCGTCACATCAAGGATTGCCATCACTTCAGTACTTGTTGTTTGAAGGTATACTTTGGTGATGCAGTGCTCGTTGCTTTTGAGTTCCAAGTGAGTATCTGAAGTAGGTAGGTCTTTTCGCCATTCAACTGGATCTTGAACAAGCCAGCTGGGTCCTTTCCACCACATGGAGCTATCCCGCAGCGTTGCTGCTGATTCTCCTCTCGTGAGCACGTCCGCAGGGTTACTGTTCCCAGGGCAGTGCCTCCAGTTTTCGGAAACACTTTGAGATTGGATTGCTAGTACGCGATGTTTTACGAAAGGCTTCCATCTTTCTACTGAGCCCTGAATCCAACTATGTCCCACGGTGGAATCCGTCCACATGGTATATCGAAAAGGGATGTCAGAGTACGTCTTGCGCAGGTAGTCTAGGAGGTCTCGTTCCAACAACAGCTCCCATCAGCTCCAGACGCGGTAACGTTAATGTTTTGATCGGCGCAACCCTTGATTTAGCTGTCACTAGAGCCGTTGAAACTTCTCCGCTTTGAGTTTCGATTCGCATGTAAGCACATGCTCCATAGGCTTGTGTACTTGCGTCTACAAAGATGTGCAGCTGTGTCTCTATGACTTCTGTCAGCCCACTCTTGAGGTGTCTTGAAACTAAAATACCGTAGAGCTGAAACAGCTCAGTACACTATTTTTCCCAGTCTCCTCTCTGGCGCTCCGGAAGCTCTTCATCCCATTTTAGTTTAAGCCTCCACAAACTCTGTAATAGAATCTTTGCTCGTATCGTGAATGGTGTAATCAATCCCATTGGATCGAAGACTCGTGACGCTGCTTGTAGCACATACCGTTTAGTGTCTCGTTTGTTTTGTAGAAATGAGATAAGACTATCCACTGAGAATTTGAAGCAATTGTTGACCTTGTCCCAGGTCATCCCCAATACTTTCAAGATCCTCGAGAATCTTCTGTCAGTGTCTTCTGCTATCACGTCTGTCTCTATTTCATCCATAATTTGCTGCAGTTCAGCATCGTTAGGAGACCATTTTCTTAGCTTCATGCCTGCATCCTTCATGATGATCTTGGAGGTTTTGTACAATTCGGTTGCTTCTTCCAGCGTATCCGCACCCACAAGAAGATCGTTCACGTAGAATGAGCTCTGTAATATTTTTGCAATGCTCTCTTGATCTCTATTGACGTTCTTCAGATGGTGCTGTATTGTTGCAGACAACATAAACGGACTCGACGTCGCTCCGAAAGGAACTCTTGTCATCCGCCATTCCTGAATGTTTTTAAATTTCATCTGGGAAAGAAGCTCGTCTTCAAACCACAGGAACCTGAATGCGTTGCGATCTTCCTTTTCACTTCAATTTGTAGAAACGCTTTCTCGATGTCTGCAGTTAGTACAATCGGAAGCGCTCTAAAGCGAAGAAGGATTTGAAGTATTTCTGGATTCAGGTTAGGACCTTTTTCGAGGAAGTGATTAAGCGGTTCGCACCCTTTTTCGTGAGATGAAGCGTCAAACACCACCCTCAACTTTGTAGTAACAGACTCTTCTTTGAGGATTTCCCGATGTGGCATGTAATATGTTCGTGTCTCATCTTGATCGTGCTGGCCGAGCGGTACTAATTCCGCATGTCCCATCTTCATATACTGGCGGATTGCCTCGTCATAACGCCGAAATAGATCGTCCTGGATCGAAATTCGTTTGATCAGGCGGTGTAGGCGAGTCAGAGCTATCTGCACACAGCTATCTGCACACCTCCACACAGTCTTCTTTCCAGGGCAATGCTACTTGGTACCTTTCACCAACCTTGACAATGCTCTTGTCAAAGCGCGATACTACACTCTGTTGAGTGTTAGATGTCTCCACGTCTGTGATTCCCATGCTGTCAAGTTCCCAAAAAGCCTTGAGAGTTTGGGTCGCTGTTTCCTCGTCGGTCATGGTTTGTGCGCTGAGGACACTCACAATCAGGGTCGTTTTTAATAGTATTCCCTTTTGTATCGAGGGTCCTTGGAGAGTCCATCCCATCGCAGTGTTTAGGGCTACCAATCCACTGCTTTCCTTGGATCTAATGATTTCACCTGTTACAAGCTTCCATAGTTTATCTAATCCGATGAGAAGACTTATTCCAGGTGTTCCTTGTACGCCAGATAATACTATGTCATCAGCGAGATTTCTCTTCTGATCCCTCAGAAAACGGGCGAAAGTGTCGTCGGCAATTAAAGTAGCTATATCCTGGCAAATTACCGGTATGGTAATTGCCTCGATTGTGCACTCAGTTTCGTTATACTGGCTTCTTATTCGAACCTCAACAACATTGCTATGGTGCAAGGTTTCGCTTGAGGTGCTAGCAGACGTATTTAGTGTTAGCTTCGTCTTTCTTAAGATTCTGAGATTTAGGCAGCGTGCGATATCTTCTGTAATGAACGACCGTCGACTGCCTCCATCAATGATGCCTCTGATATAGCTACTGCCTGTTTCACTGATGGCCCACGCACGAAATGTTTGCAGGTGGATGTTATTGCTCTCAGCTAGCTCAGTAGAAGTCTTGTGCTTAGATTCAGAGGACGACACGCAAACGACTGAGTCTTTCTTCGTGTTTTCCTTTCTCGTCCGGGCGAATGACGGATCACACATCATTATCGCGTGTCGTCCGTTACAATTTGGGCACCGTTACTGCCTTTTGCAATCTCTTGCGCGATGTCCTTTGACGGTGCAGCGGAAACATCTCATGTCTTTTCCCGGTAACTTTTTCTTCTCCACAAGAGTCTTCTCAGAGTCGCAAGAATGTGTGGCGTGCCTTTTTGAATGGCAGAAATAGCACTCGCCTGTTGTTTGTTGAGAACTATGTGAGCTGTGAAGCGCCGAAGCAGACGCACGAGATTCTTGCTTTCGCTCGTTCGCACGGGCTCCGCTGTAGTTGCTCCTTTCCCTGCTTTCCACTTCAATAGACCGATCTCACCAAGCGTTCCACGCATGTGTGACTCCGCGATAACTGTTGTTCATAGGAGGTAGATGCCAGTTCACGAGACAGCTCGTGCCGCTTCGTGCTCTTCTCGCGCACACCTCCAGCGGGGTTGTTGCGCATGCAGAAATACTACAGCTCCCACAATGCATGGCGGCAGCGGTGGCATAATGAAACTAGCTGGTGATATCGGTCTATTCGAAGAAATTGTAGCATCTCGTCGAGTTCTGATGTAGATGCAGATGCAGGCGATGAATTTGCGTTGCCTTCCTCTGCTGCTGCGTTGTTTGCGGCCTTGTATGAAACTTGTCTGTGGTATTGCACCACAATGTCGTGAGGCATCGATGTGATGAGAATATCACAAAGCAAGGCCGCGAAACTTCCGGTCGGCACGTTTAGTGAGTTAAGAGCTCGAAAGTTCAGCTGCGTAGTGTCGTACAAGTTCCTCACACCCATGGTGTCTGTAGAAGATCGAACACGGGGAAGATTTCGAAGGGCCGCCAGATGTACTTGCTCTATCCTCTTTTGATCCCCGAAACGTTGCTTTAGTAGTTGAATGGCATCAGCATAGCACGCTTCCGTTGTGGGTAGTCCTGCTATTGCAGCTGCTGCGTCTCCAGTCAGGTAGCGGCGCAAATAATGAAATTTATTCGTCGTTGACAACGTGCGATTTGAGTGAATTGTTCCTTCATACTGTTCCCAAAACGTCCGCCACTGGGTGACGTCCCCTCTGAAGGTAGTGATATGCAGTTTTGGTAGTCTGGATCCACTCATCCTGAAGACTGTGTCATGCGCATTGGGCGTAGTCGTTGCTGTTGCCTGAACCATGGGGCGTCAACTGTTCTCCAATTCCGCAATCTTGAAGCCAAGCTGCGCAGTAAACATGACGGCATGGCCTTGATATTCGGCAGCAGCAGCGTACTGGTCCTCGAACTCCTCTGCTGATAGCAGCGGCTCTACTCCTCGTTATTTCTATCAAGCTCCGTGTTGCTCGTAGTCAGGCGTTCATTGAATCCGATGAGCCTGCTCGGGTCTATATCAGGGCTGTTCAGCGGTGTGGTAGCGTCGTTTATCATCCTGGTGTTTTGGGCTCGTCGAGTGGTACGCTTCGCCTTCAGTCTGGCCATTGCGATTCGTTAGGGTCGATTGGCTTTCGCTTGGTTGGCAGGAATCCCTCTTGAAAGATCTTCGCGTTACAATCCCGATGGTTTGCCTCCGTCGTTAAAGTCTCCGAGTTCCACCTTTAGGGTTAGCAACGAAAGTCACCAGTACCTGGTAAATTTGCAGCTTCGTCTGGACTCGGAGATGATGTCGTGAAGCAGTTTCCCGGGTTTCGGCACAAAAATGTCGAGGATCTTTCTCGGTTAAGAATTAAATAGGCCGAGCAGTAAATGTCGTACCGTTTAATCGGCCGTTCTTATAATTCAAGGTATACAGAAAGCCCCCTGCCTCGTCGTCGTCTTTTCATTGTCCTGCTGTCGTTTCCACTTCATCCTTGTTGATTTTCCACAGCCCCTATAGTTTGATCTCCTGCCCAATAGACCCTTTTTAGGGTGCCTACATGTCTGTCTGTCTCAGGGTGAAGACATCCATTGTTGCCCTGGATGTGCCAGCGCGTGACGCTCTCGCGCCCTCGCTGCGTGACTTGAGCGGTAAAATGGCGTCTATGCACTAGCCAAAGCTACGCGCTCGAGCTGAGTGACACCGGATTGCGCGCACTGTAAAATGCATTAAAAAAACGACTGGGCGGAAAAATGGCTGAAATGTCACCACTCAAGCAAAAGAGCGCGTGTGTATGAAGGCACTCTAACCGATGATGATGATGATGATGATGATGATCTTGCAGCTGTTCCCTTTGTAACGGGCGGTTCTGAACCACGTTCAGTACCTAGCCAAAAAAAAAAAAATATATTAAACGAAAAAAAAACACTTATTTCTTTCGCTTTCTCCTTGTTCTTCGCGTTCACTTTGCTTTTGTCCTTCCCCACCAGTCCTCCAGTCTCCTTTTCGTTCTTTCGGTTATTTCCCAGCTCCGTCGAAACGGCTTCGTCGACGCTGCGGCGCGCGTTTCAACCTCACTTCGAGGGATAGCAGCAGCATCTCTATCTAGAAACGCGTTCAGCACTGACCCCGTCGCAGGTGATTGGAAGCCAAGTGCTTCCACCAGCAATTGGGCTTGTGGAAGGGCCTGGCCATGTCTGTACGTTTTCAGGAGCGTAATACCACTGCACCGGATGCCTTGGTTGCAGGCTTGTGCATGAGAGGACGATGTGTTCGATGGTTTCATCCGCTTCTCCACAAGCCCGGCATGTTGTTGTTTCCACCATCCGATTATATTTCTGTTGGTACACTAGCGTTCTCAGCGCTCCTGCACGTGCCTCAAAAAGCAAGCGGCTGCCCAGGCTTTTATCATATAACTGAGCCTCCGCTGATATTGTGTTTTTGCTGAGGTTGTACACCCGTAGCGTTGACTTGCTCTTGGCTGCCTCTGCCCACTGTAGGGCCTCCTCCTCACGCACTCTCTTCCGCACCTCCGTTTCCCACTTTGTGTCTGTATTGGCACTCACGGGCACTGTGAAGAAACCAAATTTTTTTTCCAGTTGATATAGCCGCTTCATTTATCTTGTCTGTATACTTGTAAGGTGGATGTATACAAAGAGTCGCTTTGCCCACCGATTTCGGTCCATGAATCGCAGCTGCCCGTTGTAACCGATCTTGCTCGTCGCTTCTCTGACTTCGAAGGATGACCACCCGAGGTCTCCTTGGACAGCTTCGTTAGCCACCATACCATGGCATCCTACGGCCTGCCTCCCGACGTCTCGCTGACGGCGCTCCAAGATCTCCTGCACATCTCCGGGTACGCAGATAACGGCGTTGGCAAAAGTCAGTCCCGGTACTATGGCCGCTTTCCAGAGTTCTCGTGTAACAACAAACCGGTTGCAGCTCCATAAATTTCGTTTGCGAAGAACGTTGGTGCCTCGTGTAGCTGCCTGTCGGAGATGTAGATGGTGCTCGGCCAAGTACTCTTGCTTATTGGTGAGTGTAATACCGAGGTACCTGTAAGTGTCTTGCTCGGGGATTGTTTCACCATTCAGCACGCAGTTACCTAAATTAGGCTCTTGAAGCAAAAGAGCGCGTGTGTATGAAGGCACTCTAACCCTTTCCGAAATTCAGTGCCATCTGGTGGTTCGTAAAGCAGTTTAGGTTTTGCCATACCAATGGCCGTAACGAACTTGTATTTTATCGGACACCATCACTTTCGCAAGTCAACGGCACGCAAGGAATTGTTCAATGTGAGTTCTTTGTCAATCACTTTCAGTTCGATGGTGACCAAGAACCTGCCTGTGAGAACAAAGCCCCAACCCACACAGACGCCTCGATAAAATTCTATACACCAAAGGCCCTTAAAGTTGATTGTGTACTGCCCACAGCTTGACTGAATCTGAGTTAGAAATGAACGCTTACGTAGCTCTTGTGTTCCATTCCTACGTCGCGTCGTGCTAACCCTCCGAATATACAGGCCTCGCATCATCCGCTTAGGAGCATCTTCAACGTCTTCCTTTATCAGTCACAAGAAGGCCGCCATTGGTATGGCACAGATGCCGTTCCACAGATGATGATAGTGATCAAAGTGGCCAGACTGAATTTCGGAAAGAATCTATAGACGATTTGCAGCAGCTGTTTATGGGCGCCGCCATAACCGACCTTCAGTTTTAGTTTCCTCTTAATTCGTTCGCTTCACTTCATCATTGCCACAGCAGGACAGTTTATTGCCACTTTAGGTGCTACTGCGTCATCCTCTCTAGCATAGGCCTTTGTAGAGGCTCGTCAACGCCCGCTTCAGTGCCTCGGCATCTCGGTAAGACAAGGGAAGGTTGGCAATGGCAGCTCAATTCGGCGCGTGTTTAAACCGTTGACGAGCACCAATACACTCTAATACGCCTGTCGGACGGTCTAGTTTAGTGTCACTACAAGCGAGTGCACTTCGCCCTTAGTGTCATTTCTTAGTGTGCCACACGGCTCCTTCCTGAGGAACACACTTAGCTTGGAGTAAGTTTGACGAACTCACTTCGCTCGATCGAGTGCGTGGCATTATTAGGAGTGTTTCAACAGTAATCATAACAACACAGAAACCAAAAGCGTGGCGTAAGGTTTATTTTATAAAGTAAAATAAATTCGTGAAAGAGGCGACATGTAGAAGAGTGGCATTGCAAAAAAAAAAATAGTGGGGTGGGCTTGGAGTTTAGGCTGATCTGAATTTCAGATCAGCCTAAACTCCACTTTTTCCGCTAAATTTATAGGAAAAATTTTACCCGTGTGACGTCACGTGACGTCACACTTAAAATTTCAGATGACGTGTCATGTGACGTTACACGTCAATTCAGCGGTAAAATTTCCCGGCTAAATTTAGTGGGAAATTTAGCGACATTTTTACGCTATTTGGGATAGGAACAGGAGAGTAGGATTGGAGGGTACGGAGGGAGAGCAGCTGCATACCCTCCCCTTCGTACCCTTCCTCCCTCCTCCTCAAGAGCTGCGCTCCAATTTGTCATTGTAGAGAATTGTAAACATCTAATTTTTTTAACGTGTCTTTATTAGGGGGTATCGGTGGCCGAGTGGGCTAGCGCACACCAGATCGGAGTACGTGGAGAGAAAGCTCGCGCTGGAGAACCCAGTGATCCCCAGCCCTGCCCAAAGAACACACTTCCAATGAAGTGAGTTCGGGGAGCACACCACACTCGCTCCGGTAGACCGAGTGTGTAATCTCGATAGCAGTGTTCAAGGAATAAAAATAATAAAAGAAATTAACGCTGCGTAAAATTAGTATTATTTTGATAGGAGTAATATTAGATGCGCACTTGTTTTCTGTTGGCAGGAAAGTAGTGCACTGTAGAAAAACAAGCGGCTAATCTAGTTTCCAGCCTTGGCCCCTGCGCGACGGCCAGCGACGGCCAGGCGGCACCTGCAAAGCTCCACCAGAAATCTGAAGGCGGCAGGAGAGAGGCGAAAGGCTTGCTTGAAATGGAACTCGTCCAAATGGGGCAAGGTGCCTTCGAACCACCGTTCGTTCCTCTGGAAAGTCCACCGTTCTCGACTGATCACGGGTAGGTTGTCGGTCATGAGAGCGGCTATGGTGAACTGGCCTACAGCTGCTGATCGATGTCACTTGAAATTCTTGCCTGTCTGTCGGCATCCAGGTCCAGCTGCCTCTCATCTGAAAGGCGTTGGGCGCTCACGGAGAAGGGTGCCCCAACCACGCGCTTCCACTGTCCAACCAAATACTTTACTATACTCCGTTTCACCTTATGTTGTACCGCAGAGAAGGCTAGAAGCGCGAGCTCATAGCGTTGGGAGCTGCTCTTCACGCACGAGAGCTTGTGCCGCCGAGATGTGCCTTAGAGCAAGGAGCTCGCGCTTGTAGCCTTTCCTGCGGAACATCATAAGGTGAAACAGAGTATAGGAGAATACATTCCACTCCTCTCAAATACAATGGCCTCGGCGCGGACAGGTTCTCTGGGCTTGGCGAGAGCCATCTATCGTCGGGGAGGTCTCGGTCGGTAAATGATAATGATGACGATGGTTGTTCTACATACCAAATTCATTGTTGTGGAAATGCTCGAGACACGTGCCGCGCGCCACTTCTATACTTCGTTTCACCTTATCTTGTACCGCAGCGAAGGCTAGAAGCGCGAGCTCATAGCGTTGGCAGCTGCCCTTGGTGCACGAGAGCGTGTGCCGCCGAGATGTTCTTTAGAGCAAGGAGCTCGCGCTTGTAGCCTTTCCTGCGGTACAACACAAGCTGAAACAGAGTATAGTGGTCGCGGCACGTGCATCGACGCTGTGCCGCCATGATCTTCCCAAGGGTTGCACGTTGCGCGTGCCTCGTGCATCGACGCACCTTGCGCTACTTTTGAAACATGAAGGGGCTTTAGGTGGAATCGGAGACGACACCGCCGCGGCCGCCGCGAACATCCACGTGCACATGCGCGTGGACTGGCGCGGACCTCCACTCCGTCAGGGCTGGATTCGGCGCTGTAGGCGTTCTGTCTAATGCAAATGAGCGGAGTGGAATGTATTCCCCTAGTAAAGTATTTGGTCCAACATCGCGGATATCGCCCTCCAGCTCGTCCTCCACACACTCCATGAGGTTTCGTTGTGGCGAGTGGCGAGTGGCGAGTGGCCGAGTGGGCTCGCGCACACCAGCTGGGAGCACGCGGAACGGAGGCTCGCGCTGCAGAACCCAGGAATCCTGGGTTCAACCCCTACTTCTGCTCAGAGCCGTGTATAGATAGAGTTTGGTCAATGGGAGGCGCGGGCAGAGCCAGGGCGTGCACCAGACTCAGAAAGGCGGCTTGGCAGGCTGTCTTGACCAACCAGAAGCCGAAAAAAATCCCCTAGTGGTGGTAGCGAGAAACAGTTCTGATCAAAGGTATATGTTCGTATATGGTTTTAATAAACCCGTAAGAGTGAAGTGTAGTAACTCTTTGCGGTTGAAAATAGGGTGCACGTGATGTTTCGATCATGATCAGGCAAAAAGATGTAAGAAACGAATGCGTCGCTCAACTCTGTTTTGTTCGGACAGAGTGTGACCGCTCGGACGGCAGATTCCCGGCCCTCGGCGCTTGGCGTACGGATTATGTCGCTCGTTCCGCTAGTCGCACTCTTCTACCAATATTGTGGATGAGCGTGATTGAAACATCACGTGTACCTTATTTTCAGTCACCGAGAGTTACTCCGATGCACTTATCAGGTTTGTTTCTCGCGACCATCGCCAGGGTATTATTTCCTGCTTCTGGTCGGTCACATTCGTGTGAAAAGCTCGATGTTCCAGACCCATTGCTCTCGATGGAATTGATCGCGCGCTGGTCGTTATGCAACTAAGCAGGGTAGGTAGATCTACTCAGGGTAGAAGGAACACACTCACGTGAGGCTTGGTGAAACGATGGACTGTGTCGTTTATCATGCCAATGGGAACAATTCTGCCCCGATGACTGAAGGGAATATGAAATACCAAGCGAAGACTGTCGACGGCGATCGACCTTTTGAGCGGCGTTTGTGACGTTGCAGGTCAGTTAGTTTCCAGTGGCAATGATCAGCTCCTTAGCCTCATTCTTGGTCCTTTCAATGTTTAGGACGATATCGATAACTTGCTCGGAAGGAATGTTGCTGTCCAGGAGCAGCCGTTCTCGAATGTTAGTGAATAATATTTGGGGTTGTGGGGATATTTATACAGCGTGTAGTTGGTCTGCCATTTAAAGTTGCGACGAGTCACTCGCTGTAGATGAGCAATTTAGCCAGTGCGGTACAACCGCTAGCCTGGGGTCTTTAACGTGCACCACGCAGTTGTGATACACGACCGCACGCCGGTACGATGCTCATCCAGATCGAAACGGCCAGGGGTGGGGCTCGAGCCCAGGATCCCTGGGTTTTGCAGCGCGAGCTTTCACTCCACGCGCGTCGAGCTGGGTGTGCGCTTTAACCCACTCGGCCACCGATTCTTTTTTTCTTTATGGTCGGCCTGCGATTCCCCCGAACGTTAGTGACTCCAGCCGTGAACTGATTCCTGATGTTTTTGTGGTGTTGAGGACCGAAGCTGGTCGGAACTGCCAAGTCCCGTAGGGCTGTCAAACAATCTGACAAAGATTCTTCGGGCTGTTGATAACGGTGGCGGAACCGGTGACGCTACAGGTCGATGTTGCAGGACTTATTGAAGTGCTCACTGAGGGTGTCGACAGCCTCTTGGTAGACGTCTCTCGTCGGAGTTCTAGAAGCGGCTGCCGCTAACGTCGTTGCTGGCGACGGCACAGCGACAGCGCGGGAGGAAGGCAGCGTGTCGAAGACCCGTTGACCCTCCCCTCCCAGGCAGTGGCGGAGCAGGTATCGACGACATTCCTGGGGCAGTGCGAGCACACCACATGCCGCCTTGAAACATTCGAAGAGCGAAATCCATCGCTCCCAGGGAATTTCCGACTTCCCTGGTTTACTCAAAAAGTCTTGAGGAGGTTTGATGCCGAATCCGCCGTCCAGTGTCCACCCCATCGTCAAAAAAATGTGAAGTCCTCGGTGGACCCGGCGGGTCGGAAAGGAACGTCCATTCACCTGTGCTGCTTTCATGAGACTCTTTATTCAAAAATGATGATGATGAAGAAGAGGTTAGTGAATGAACACATAGCATAGAAGAAGACGAAGGTATCCAAATATAGGAAAATATAACAATGAAGACAGAGCACTTCCAAAGGGTAGGTGCAGTACACGAGGCAAATGACGGCTTAAGAAACGCAGGGCGTGACTCGTTATCTTCCTGGTTCGTGATAAGTTCTCCGGTGGTCGCGTCGGCTAACCCCTATAAAAATGGCTACCGCCATTCAATAGACATCTGACCAACATTCTATTGTCCCCATTACCATTCTATCGCCCTCACTTAAATTTTATGGACACTGTATCGCCCCTTTATTAACGTTTGGCACTGACGCGGTAGTCACTAAAATGGTGATCAAATGGCGAAAGAACCCTTTAGCGTCTTTTTCTTGGCAGGTGTCCATACGAAATTTGGGTATCGTCTTTTTATGGTCATCCCATTGTCAATCTAGCGCCCCCGCAAGCAGTGCCATACCGGCCAACATCTGCTGCAAGTGACGCGAGCTTCAAGTGCAAACCATAGTTATAATGTACGCTAGAGGTTCAACTGGCGCTAGTGTGCCGCGGCACATTGAAGCAGACCATACATGGTAAATTTCTTGCAATATGTAATTTAATTACAATTACAATTGTTTTG
Source organism: Ixodes ricinus (assembly GCA_037355805.1). Taxonomy (NCBI): domain Eukaryota; kingdom Metazoa; phylum Arthropoda; class Arachnida; order Ixodida; family Ixodidae; genus Ixodes; species Ixodes ricinus. The sequence goes on from JAZHYW010009748.1 coordinate 29,227, forward strand.
CTCCAAAAGTAGTTTAATCATTAATTACAACTACTACTACATGAAAAATAATTCATTACAATTACAAATTACTTCAAAATGTAATGCCATTACTTTACAATTACTTATTTCTGGGAGTGACCATCTTGGTCCATATGACTTCAAATGACATGTTAAAAATGAAACGGATTTGTTCATTCCTTGCCCCAATGTTTGAGGAGGCTTAAGCATCGCCGAATAAATGTCACGAATTGTACATTTCTTTTGTGAATTTTGTTAAATTAATCATAGAACTTGATAATTTGGGATAATGCAATCCTACGTTCTTATAGTTTCAATAAATAATAATAAAGTAGTTCATATACTCGAAGACACCAGATCGCTTAAAATAAAATTGGTTGACACACTTTTGTTACCCAGGCAAACAAAAATGTGACAATTCGCCATATCTGAATATTTTAATAGGGTTAATATAAAACTACAATCCACACGCGCTAATACGGCCACATTCACATACACACGCTTCATGTTTTTTTTTTAATATTTGCTTTGAGTTGAAATTACAATGGCTCAAAAATATATAAGAACCGAATTAGGGCTCCCGAATCAATGATGACAATATTCACAGGCGCGAGGACAGTCTCCAAAATGCTTATGCAAATAATATCCGAATTAAACCAACAGAAAATAAACATGAGAATAATACAAAGAAAAAAATGCGACAGTACCCCCAAAAATGTAAAGAACTGGAAGAAGAAAAACTACCTTCATAGACGACTAAAATCCTCAACCTCGGCTGAAAGCCTGAACCTCAACTTTGTTTCTTTCAAGCACTTACGCAATACCAACGTTACTAGAACCACTCAGTTGGGAAACTCCCATAGAGACTGCTCTGAAAAAGTGGCACCGGTCCATACTGGAGAACTGAGCTAATCACAACGCCGCCATTTCTAACGCAGCGGCCACTCGAGGAACTGCATTTGGGCTTTAATCGGCCATTTTGGCGCCGAAACAGATACGGTGGAAGCAGGCACGTAGCCAGGATTTTGCTTCGGGGGGGGGGGGGGGGGGGCGCCGATGACAAAATGCTGTTGAGGGGGAGGGGGCAGAGGAGGTCCCAGCAAAAAGGAAAATTTCGGGGGGGGGGGGGGGGGCTGCGAAATCTCTCCTGCGGTGTTGCTGCTTTTGTTCAATTTAAACACGCTGTACAAAAAAAAAAATGTTTCTTTCGCGTTGCGTTTTTTTTACGCTTTTTTTCAGCCAGAATACATTCCGTTAGACAGGTATAGACTTTTTCTGTGTACTCTCGTCCCCAGCCACCTAACAGGCGTATCCGGTATGGGCGACGAAAAAATAATCCAACGTATAATAAATTAATACGTTGGATTACTTAATATGTATAATAATACTGCAAACAGTAAAAAAATAGAGGGAGGCCAAACGAGAAAGTGTGACGGTTACGCTTATATCCTAAATGCCTTCTATTGGCGTGCCAAAGGCAAAACAGTGTTTTCGCCCATACTGGAAGTGACGATAATTCAAGATGGTGGCGCACTAGCAGAAAAGGTCATATGCACTAGTTCTGAGTTTTAAGCCTCTAAATATGCTAAAAAAAGAGCAAATGCTGATGGTGGGTTTATGGGTTATAGCTGTATATTTTATTCTTTATTAAATTAATCTAAGGGACGTTTAATAAATAATCATATAAAAGACATTGAGGTCGTTAGGCGTATAATAACCAGCTTGCAATTCTAAACTTCTCAACACTATAAAATCGCAACTGCCGAAAGCGGGTTTTCAGACAATTTCCGCCGGTGCCATGATTGGAGAGGCCTCAAGCCTAAACCCTATGCGCTACATAATCTATACTACGTTAGAAATATCAAAGTATAATATTGTAAAACATTAGAGTAAAATACACTTCCTATTGGAAACCTAAATTTTGAAATGCGAAATTTTATATTTTTGATGCGAAATTCATGTTGATAACAGAACAGAATGTTTTAGCATATTTAGAGGCTTAAAACTTAAGACCAGTGCATATACCTCTAACGGAATGTATTCTGGGTAAAAGAAGGGTGTGAAAAGAAAACGACGCGAGAAAAACAACAATTAAAAATCTTTTTTTATTTTATTTATATAGAGTGCTGAAATTGAACGAAAAGTGAAAACCTTCTTTGTTTCATAATTTATTTCTCAGTACTCGAACATGATAAAGGCACAAACTTTACTTAATTTGGAAGACAATGATAGGTTCTACACGTGGTTTAAAAAAAAATCCGCAGTTTAGTTCACAGTTGTTCACGGAGGCTATTTTGGGGATTTTTACAAAAGATTGGATCGACAAATAATAAATAGTAGTTGGAATGTCGTTATTGCCGACTTGCATATATATTGCAATAAAAAAATATAGAGGCTCTCTTTTGAATATTTTGAGACTGAGAGTGGTTCAAAAACGCCACACACGACAATCGTCAAAACCCATCATCGGCATTTGCTCTCTTTTAGCATATATAGAGGCTTAAAACTAGAAACCAGTGCAAATACCTCTAACAGAATGTATTCTAGTAAAAGAAGGGTGTGAAAAAACGCAACACGAAAAACAAAAATTAAATTTTTTTTAATACAGCGTGCATTCAACGAAAGGTGAAACCCTTTTTTGTTTCATAATTTATTTCTCAGTGCTCGTACATCATAAAGGAACAAAGTTTCTTTAATTCGCAAGACAATAAAAGGTTCTACACGTGGTATTATTTTAAAAGTAATACTAAACCTAGTTGACTAAAAAAAATCCGCAATTTAGGTCACAGTTGTTCGCTTTGGCATGTTCGGGGATTTTTACAAAGATTGATGCGACGAATAATAAATAGTAGTTGCAATGTCGTTTTATCTACTTCCATATATATCACTTTAAAAATATATATACGCTCTCTTTGGAATACTTTAAGATTGAGAGTGATTCAAAAACGCCATACACGACAATCGTCATAACCTCGTCGGTCTTTCCCGCTTCTTTGAAGTTTTTTTTCTCTCAGAAACTAAACATGTCAGGTCAGGACATTAAAATAAAAAGGATTATTCTTCATGGAACTTGCGCCACAAAATATAAAAATTTGAAGCAAAATAAAAAATACGACTGCACCTCATTGCTTGAATCCAAATGAAACCGCCCATATATACCGGATGTTTTTGCGAAGACTTTCAAAAATCCTAAAAACTAGGGCGTTTGAAAAAAAAAAAAAGAAACTGTCTTCGGGAACAAATTACCAGCCACGGCGGACGTCAGGAATTTCCAAAAACACACTAATTAGGCAGCTAATGATTTAAAATTTGTTAATTAACTTTTTAATTAATGGAAATAGACATGTGGTTTTAATTAGAAAGCTGCTGAGCGTTATCGAAAACCACTAAATCAGTCATTTTCAGTAAGACTAAGGGCGTGAGAAGAGTACTAGCGCACTAAATTTTCCACTCGTGGAGCAGGTACAAGGCTAGCGGTTGCGGTAAGGCGCCCGCGCGATTTTTGCTCCTCTTATCTAGCCCCAGCCTTGTACCTGCTCCACGCGTGGTAACTTTAGTGCGCTACTACTTTTCTCACGCGCTCAAAGTCTTTCTGAAAATGGCTGATTTAGTGGTTTTCAATAACGCTCAGCAACTGTCAAATTAGAACCATTTGTCTATTTTCACTAACTAAAATGTTAATTAACAAGTTTTAATTAATTAGCTGGCTAATAAGTATGTTCTTGGCAATTCCTGACGTCCGCCGTGGCTGGTAGTTTGTTCCCGAAGACAGTTTCTTTCTTTTTCAAACGCAGTGATTTTTAGGATTTTTGAAAGTCTTTGCAAAAACACCCGTTATATATATACACGTATATACAGGGTGTTTTATGAAAAGTGGACAGATTCGATATTGCGAAAACTATGCGTCGCAACCCGTGGTCGCAACACAAAAAGGCTTGTGTCGTTTTGGTCCTGGGGCCTATTTAGGAAAACTATTAATGTTCGGGATAATTAAGTTATTAATTATTTTCGCGTAATTAATTGTTTTAAATATTGAGTTTAAGGGCATGGTTTCAATTAGAATCTTGCTGAGCATCATCGAAAATCACTAAATCAACAAATTGCAGAATGATAGAAGGCACGCGCGGTATTTTGCGACTCTCTGGGAAACCCCACAACAGGGATGTTTCAGTTTCGGTTTCGGTGACCGCGCTTGCGGAGCGGAGATGCAGCTAAACGAAGTTTCGTATTGTATATGAAACTTTTATTTTAATAAATTTGTTTTAGTTTTTAAAGTTCGTTGAAACTTTTTATTGTTTTGTTTTGCCACTGTTTTACTAATAATGTTACGTAACTTTTTATTTCCGCATTTAATATGCATTTCGATAAAGCCTTGTAGAAGCCAATCCAATCCACTCTGGACCTGCATTTTCGCCGAAAGTCTCTTGCGTTTCGTGGGTCTTTTATTTTTACGTAGAACTGATATTGACCCGATATGCCGCATGCGAGAATGAAATTAGCGACTAGGGGTGTCGCGAACTTTTGTCGAACCGGATTTTTAGGTCGAACTTTCGGGGTTCGACTGGGTCGAACCGGTTCGACGAACCTTCGAACTTTCCACCAGATTCGACCGGTTCGACTTTGTGGACAGTGTGGCCAGACCTTAATACAAGCATGTCTATGTTCGGAGAATTTTTTTTCATGCAAAGGGTTATTTTATTTTATGAACAGTTACAATTAAAATAAACTAATTATAATCACTGAAGAAGTTAATAACTTAATTTTTTGTACTGTATTAACTGAAATAATCAATCAGCGCTGTCCTTAAATGATCCCTTAGCCATTACCATCCAATCCGAAGCCAACTGGCCAGCCTGTCGCGCATGCGCACACGAGTCGAACCTCAATACAAGGTTCGTCGAACATTCCACTAAAAGTTCGAAAAAGTCGAACCTGGTCGAACTCGAACCTCGGCCGATTCGCGACACCCCTATTAGCGACTAGTAAGTGGCGAGGCACCACGCGAGCAGGAATGAACAGCCCTGGAGGTCGTGGGCACGGCTCAATCGGCTCTGTGCTCCGTGCTGCTGTCCCAAGGTAAGCCCGTTGTCTCTGCGTCCTTCTAAGCTTCCGTTCTGGAATCTCCTTAATTTCCTTGCCCGCGTTTGCCCAATCGCGTTCGAGAAATGTATTCTGACAGTTATCTCCCGTTGGCGATCCACCTCTCCACGCGCTTTTCGTCAAACCGCCCGACGGGTTGTGAGTTAATCGCGAGGCGGTCGACCTGGATAGCTAGGTTCGACATTGTACATGTTCCTTTTAAAAGTACACGGAAGTGACGTCTTCACGTCTGATTGGTTGGAAGCAAAACTGACGTAATTTCCCTAGAAAAATGTGGGCGGAGTCGGCAAAACTGGGCGGAGTCGGCTACCGGACGTGACAACAAAGTGACGTTTCGTTTTGTACTGAGTACGTTTCAAAAGGTACTTGCTCTTTAGAAGGTGTCTTTCGTTGGTCATCTTTTCCGAACCGCATCGTCGTCGGGCTATTGTGCCACTTTTCAACTAATTTAGTTATTGTTTTCGCCGGGAAGACTCACCGGCAGCACCGCGCAGCATTCGAGCTCCCGGAGGATTGCAAGCGTGCGACGCAGCGTCGGCAGCGCGAGACAACGTTGGCGCGAGGAGCCGGAGGTGGAGAGACTGCAAAACGAAGCTCGTGGACGTTCCCGACTGTGGAGCTTCAAGTGTTGTACACTTCGTTGCTACGACACGGAGTGCTTCCAAAGTTCGGTGGCGAGCGACGAGCACGTAGCGCGGGACTGAAGACAGTCGGCGTCTTTGTCCGCGCCGCGTCCGTCGCTATGTGCGTCGTGTCGGGGTCCGGCGCTGCTGGCTCCGCTTCCCCGAGACGCCGAGCGAGAGGTACGACGTGGAGACGGGCCTCGGGCCGCTCGGTAGGATATTCGGCGTCATCGGTTGCGTGAACGAAACGATGATCGCCATCGTCGGTCCGTCCAAGAACGATCTCACCGCCACGAAGGCGGTGTACTGTGCCGCAAGCATTTCTACGCCCTCAACGTGATGGTGGTAAGTACGCTCGAATTACGTACTCAAAATCAGTTCCATGTGTGTCAAAAAGAATACAGCGTAACGCCGGTACGGTGTGGATATGCCATTTTATAAATGAGAGGTGGGGGCTTGTGTGCTCCGCCAGGGGCGGACGCAGGTATTTCTAGAAGGGAGGGGGTCAGGTTTTTGGTCAGCGTATGTTTAAATACTCCCCCGTTTCCACGCCCTCAATTTTTACACATGTACAATTCAAGAGGGGGGTCAGGACATCCGGACCACCCCCTCTGAATCCGCCCCTGTGCTCCGACTGCACGAGCGTGTGCTCAATGTAGTATGTCGTGACTTTTAAAACGTGCATCCTCCCGCCTGCCACATTATTTTTGTTTGAAAGAAGTGGTTGCATGTCATCATATCTTCCGTCCATGAAGGCGTGTTTCAATCATGTTAATAGTGTCAAAAGAACTTGGAAGGTTCTGGAATTGAGACTGCTTTGTGAACCATGACTGGAACATTCAGGTAAATTCATGTCGGTATCTCTCTCACACTTCCAGATGCGTGACGCTGAATGCCGGGTAAGATGCATGGAGCCACGGTGCCCTGGGTCGGTGCACGACTCCTTTGTGTAATGCTTCTCTTGGCTCTGCGGCAACATCAAGCAAGGGCGGCTGGTAGACAACCACAGGCTCCTCCTCGGTGAGCATGCTCGTTTCATTCCTCTTGCACACGGTGGCTGTGTACCCCTTGAAATCCACAGTTCCACAGAAAATGTGCTGTACCAAACATCAACTGTGCAGGCCCTGTGTCTATACCTCTGGCACATCTTTGTAAACACTATCCAAAGAAGCATAGTACCAGGAAAACACAAAGTTGCAATCACCTCTTTTCGCTGCTTTCTTGCCGTCAATTTGAAAGAAAACAGGTTATAATAGGTTCCCTCCTCTAAACGTGCAGGCGACTTTGGCTTGGAGTCTTGGTTCATCACCCCTGTCCCTGGGATCCACGTGACCTCCATCTGCTTGCTGCCGGTCTAGTAAGGCACATTCCTTGGTCAGGTCCGTTGTGGAGCGCTGCAGTGGGCTGTTGAAAAACAGGTTCTGGTGTCTGCAAAGGGACTGGACTCTGCATTACCATCCATCAATAGCCACCACCACCATTATGACGGCACGTGCAGTGCTGCACAACGCCTGCCTTGCGTTGAGCGAGCCGAAACCCGAGTCGGGTTCCGACCCTGAAAAGTCAGAGTTGGAGTCCGAGCCCAGCTCGGAGGGGTCAGTGTGTGGTGGCGAGAGGCTGGCTCCTGCCAACCTTCCGGTCGGCCTCTCGGACAGGTCTTTGAGGCAACGCCTTGTCGCCCGGTTCGAGACCCGCTGCAGCCGTGCCCCTGCGCAGTGCCGCACACGCCAGGATGGCAGTCCCACCCATGAGGGACGTCGCCACGAAGGTGGTCCCGCCCAAAAGGACACCGTCGGGGTGCCCCTACCGCCCTCGCCACGGTGATGCCCAGCACGGACGCCACTGGCAACGGGGAGCCGCTCGCCACCACGATAAAGGCCTCGACCACCAAGGACCCGTCTGTTCCCTTGCCGTCAGTGAAGCCCTCCCCGTGAAAGCCGTCAAGTGCACACTTCACTCGCTGCTCTGCAGTCACGGCCGCCCATAAGCTATGCAGTCTCCTCAGCTCCCACACCCTGCACAGTTCATCACACAGCCACCATGGCTAGGGCCAGCTTGAACTTGAGAAAAAAAAACATGTCGCTGGACTACCAACTATGGTTTAATACTTCTTCCTCTTCATGTGCCTCAGCCATCTGCTTCTTTTTGTTCTTTATTCTGAGAGCTATAGATACAAATTAGTTTGAAACGACCCGCATTTCAGCGGGACGTAAAACATTCCAAACAGTACTGCTTTTCTTGTCGAGTTTGTTGGAAGGCACGCTGACGCATGCTGCTTTGTTTCCTTCGATGGCCATTGTTTTAAATGTTTTCGCATTTCTCGTGCATACGGGCTTTTGTTTCTTGCAAGGATGGTGATGCTGCTGAACACAACACTGTGTTTACAGGTGCGGCAATGAGCTGCTGTAGTTTCCTTGACAGATGCTTCATGCTTTCTTGTCCTATCACCGATGTGACATTTGCCATGTGATAGGGGAATGTGATAAACAACCCCTGTGTCACGCGGGGCATATTATGTCTTGTAAGAAATGTGCACATTTTCTTCTGGTTGAAGTTGTAATTTACTTTGTCCTACTTGTCAGGGTACACTGTGTAGTGGGCGAGGAGGTCGTTTGAATTGTGAAAGAGGTTGTTCAATAAATTTTAAGCTGTGTTAGAGACTTCATTGTTCTGTCCGTGTTTTTATTGTTCCTACGTCTCAGGGTTACTTTGGATGTCATTCACCAGCTCGCCTGCATTTTATACCTTTCTCCAAACAATACGCCTTGTTTGGAGCAGAGCACACAATCTTATTGCCCTGCCTTGCAGCTACTGCCTTTTAATTTATGGGTTATGCCATGAATGTATAGGTACTACAATTTTTTGCTTAGTTCTTGTCTTCTCTCTGCCATATCTGTGTCAGCTGATTTGTGTTACAGTTTGGTGCAGGTGTTTTCAGATGCGCATCCCAGGAAACCAATCGGATACCCAGAATCACGTAGGCAGAAAAAGTGCTTTTCAAAACTTCGCCCGTTATTCTGGTGGCAATATCTCTTTAAGGCCAATACAAGAGCAACATAGGAAACACTGTGTTTTATAGTTTTGGAATGTCCAGATGCAAACAAAAGAGATCCTTTGCACGACCTTGGTTCATGCTTGCAACATTCGTTTATATCTTTAAATTCCAGTGTAAGGTCGAAGAACATGATGGACCTGTTCACAGGTATTCCATGTGCTGTGTTCAGAGACAAACGGTACTGCTCCCGGATATGTATTGAGTGCATGGCGGTGATATCGATAGCCTTTCCATTTTATGAGCAGAAGGCATGAAATGCGTGGGATAATGACCGAGAAGGCTTGCGGGTTACCAAACCGACAATGGTCACCTCACTTTCCCCTGCAAAGAGCCGAGAAATACTTTAGACCATCTGTAGACCTGTATAGTGTTGATTAAACCAGGTATATTGCCATTTTGGGTATTGTTTCATTTCCCCTGTGGTTTTAAGCATCCCGTTATTGCCTTCTGTATTATGACTGTACATCACTCAGCTGTCCCTCTTGATGTTAGTATTGGGATTTATGTCAGTTAGGATCTCTCAAGACATTCCAGGTTTCTCTCTCTCCCTTACTTTTTGTCACGGTGCCTATTTAAGCACTTTTTGGAAAATAAAAATTTCAGCTGTTTGAGACCTTTCGGTGTATGTGTCCTTTTTTACGTAGAGTATCAGGGTTTATGGTATGTTGCACAGCTAGTTTATTTTTGAAAGTGCTTTATTTTTAGAATGCAAAACCGTAACTTGAAAAGGTAAAATGATATGACAACATGTGATGCAATATTTCATTCTCGAAAGTAAAAATGAACACTGACTAGCATAGCACAACCTAAACACTTGGACATTCTTAAATCGCATGTTATGTCAAAAATGTATCTCTTATTTGAACACGTTTCGCAGCACACTACCTCTGGGTTGTATTTTGTAACACATATATTAATATACACGAAGGCCTGCCATATTCGGGACAAGATTAAATGCAGCTAGACAGTAATATACTGTAAACGACCTATTTTTCGCGGGATCAATATTTCGCGATTTAGTTCAAAGCTGAAGTTTTGGAATGAATCGCGGGTTCTAAATTTCGCGACGTGGTGGGATCTCAATATAGATTCCAATGTGTTGACATCTTACCGGAATTGTTCGCGGGACCTAGGTTTCGCGAAAATTAAGTGGTTTACAGCGTATGTACAAAAAAGACGTGGCGAAGTTTGTTACTGAGGTATTCCAGACAACATGAAAGTAGTTGCTGTTGCAAGTTATGACTACACTGTAGGTCTCAAAAAAGGTGAGCGCTCAGGCGAGCTCGTGAGAAGTGGACATACCTTGACCTGAGACAGGGAAGGAAAAGAAAGGCGCGTCTCCGAACACACAGCTGTTTTTGGATACGCTGTGCGTTGACCGTCCCTTTTACGTATCTTGTTTCTTCCCTGTCTCAGGGTAAGTCATATCAACCGAATGTTTCTTGGGTTCAACAGAGCAAGCAGGCGTCTTTGTCCAGGTCGTCTGCTTGCTTCCGCGTCTTCATTACGCGCCGGGACCGCAAAACGCTGGTAGCGGGAGCTCTTTATGTGCAGCCATCAACCCCGCGATTCTGGCTTGCTCCGACATGTTGCTTTAAAGAAGGCGCGAAGCGCGCATCCCGCATTCATTTTAATAATGAAACAACTTTCTCTCCAAATAACTCTTAGATGTATTGCAAAAGGATACAAAAAAGCGGTTTGTTTTAACAACGCCCGACAGGTTTTTATTGTTTTTCAATACTTTTACCTGTACTAGAACAGATGCGACGGCCAGCGACGCACAGGATTGGTTGCCGTTTCTTCACTAAACGCAGGAACTGCTCCCCGCGTCGTAGTAAATCCTACCCCGTATCCCGCGCATAGGGACGCTTCAGGGAATGCGTAGCTCCTTCCGCTCGTCGGCGGTTGGCTCCGGACGTCGCTCAAACGGGTGACAGGTGTCAAGTTTGCGATGACGTAGCGGCGTCAAAGTGAGCAAAGCCGCCACGTGACTGTTGCTTGGATACGTTCCTCCTTTCCATTACGTCACTTCCATGTACCTTTTCTCAAAAGTCGAACCTAGCTATCCTGGCAGATGTTTTATCGTACGCGGTTCGTCCGCGTCAGCGTCACTTCGCGTCGGCACGCTTCGCTGCGTACCGGTATCTGTCCTGGCCAGGTTTCTTTGTCGGCCCGCGCGTCTTATTAGGGAGTTGTAGTATAGTGTTTCTTTTCCGCTAGAGTAAAGCTATACGCACTCCGGAGTGCATTTCGGACGAAATGGCTATACGCACTCTGCTAAACTCGTATAAAACGAATGGTCACAACGAGTTTTCTAAGCGATTTGAGGCGTCCGCTTTGTACGCAAGTGGACGCAAGTTCGATCCGCGGTGGGCCTACTTTTTTTTTCTTTTTTCTCGAACATTTTGTTTTGTCGAGGCATTTGGCGATATTTACGACATTTCTTTTTTGCGATGATGTTGTCCCGGAAACTTCGCAGAACTAAAAGGTATGGGACTCCCTTTCCGGAGGTGCGATCGGGGACAGCGGCGCTTGGGTTGCCGGCTGGACGCCGCGAAGCGGCGTTTACTGATTAAGTTTTGTAATTAGCAGCCGATACTGTCGCCGCGAAGCGGCGTGAACACAGGCGGGGGCTGGCTTAACACGCTCCCCAGTGGTACACGCGCCGTTCAAAAAGGGTTGCCCGAATGGCATGAGCTCTCCGCGGAGTGCGTAGAGGCTGACGGCGCATGCGCGCCGTCAGCCTTGTCTGCATAGTTCAAGCCTCTTCTGGCGGATTACGGAGCGCTATCCGGGTGCTTAGCGGGCTGCGGAAACGGTCTACTACAACTCCCTATTATTGTTGTCGGTGTCCTCTACCAACGCAAAGAAAGCGTGTGAGAAAAAAAAAGAAAAAAGAAAAAGCTTTATGTGGTTACAGTTTTAATCTAGTTTTTATTTATTTTTTGTTGCGATCGATGTGAGGTTTATAAATAATAATTCAGTGGGCGCCATCTAATATAAATAAGATGTGTATCCCAATTGAAGCAGTGAATGCCTTTCCGGCACTATAGAGTGTGTTTTTTTATTTACAAAAAAAAAAAACCTGCAGCGCCGAAAACTTCGGCATTATAGCCCATAGATTAATACGCTCAATAAAATAAAAACAGAACACTTAAATATACAACCTGGGCTGTCAATGAAGAAAATACACAAACATTGAACATAACATTAAAAATCAAGACCATTTCCTGAAATAAATGGTCCACGTCGTCACGAACAATAAAAAAAAAAAGAAACTCTGGTAACACGTTTTATTGTGCGATTGTGCGTGAAAAAAATGAAAACTTCTTATAATCTGTTCTAGAAGAAATTTCCCTTATTTTCTGGTATGATTCACACGATTTGAAATGTATACTTGGGTAATTTTATGTAGTTGCTTTTATCAATACCAGTCATATCATTAAAAATTGCGAGTAAGAACCTCAATCAAAAATCTTTGTGCCTTGACAATAAAGTTTCCCAACCAAGTTCATTTTTAGTCCCTGTTACGCTATTGTTTCTACTATAATTTCCTGTTACAAATCTCGCCGCACGGTTTTGAAGTTTTTTAACTTATCTGTTAGGTACTTCTGATGCGGACCCCACAAAATACATGCGTATTCCAGTGTAGGTCTTACCAAACAGCAATAGGCGGTCTCTTTTAGTTCCCGTGGAGCACGGACAAGTGAGCCGTGCACTCTGTGTACAGTGCGCCGCAATATGGAAGACCAAAGACCCACTGGGAGCGCGTGGCTGAGGCGGTGGCTGGCGGGGCGCTGCGAGCGCTCTGGGCAATTCCATTCTGCTTCAAGGGAGGAGGCTCACTCGGGGCTCAGCACAAACTGATAAGCGCGTTTCGCTTTAGCTGAGCCCCGAGTGAGCGTCCTCCCCTTGAAGCAGAATGGAATTGCCCCGAGCGCTCGCAGCGCCAACCACCGCCTCCATAAAGTAATATCGGTAATATAGTAAACGTAAAGAGAGGACGCCGAGGACACTGAAGCCGATTCGCGGCCCAGATAGTGCGTTTAATGCCCTCCGCTACGTGGCGCATTTCTGTAATTTGGTTAAAATCAGTTAGAACTCTTTCTATGAGAAGTAATAATTTTTTAAATCGTTATGCTTTAGACTTATTTAAAGTACTTAAAACGACTAAATAGTTCTAATCTTATACGTCACAAACACCACGTCATGAATGGCGCCTGCCATGGCCTGTCGTGGGCGTGCTGGCGTGCTTGCCTGCACGCCGTCGCCTCGGCATCTTTCTGCATGGCCTCTGCTCGTCTGTGCGTCGTTCGTCCGTGCCGCGCCGTCCGTTTGTGCTTTCTGCTGCAGCGTGTTCGGTCGGACATGCATCTAACAAGGTGACGCATGACTTCCCGCGTGCTCGCATGCTCGGCGTGAGTTTGGGGAGCCGAGCGGCTTGAGCTTCTCGCGCTGTTGTTTCCGTCGGGCTGTCGGGCTGCAATCATGTGTGCACCTCCATTTTCGTCGAGATTTCTTTGAAAAAAGACTTGACTTATGACCCTGCGACCGACATTGTCCATGAGTTTACAGATGATGGTGTTGAACTAGTTGAACGCTTTTGCAGATAGAGCCTTGGTTGTTGTGCTCTCTGGAATTTCCAGGAGGTGGGTTCAGCCACTTGCATACACTGTTGTGCACACTTCAACACCGTTTTCTGTTATCCGCAGTCTCCTCATTTCTCTCATTGCAAGACCTTAAGACTGTTGGCTTCACAGTGAAGGCTTTGGTCTGTGATCAGGGGCTTCAAACGTAAGCTTGGCCAACCAACTTGGTGTGTCTGTGGATAAGCAGTTTTTGAAGTTGACAACGAATATGTTTACTTTATCTTTGATGTTCCGCACCTCATCAAAATAAACCAGGAACAATCTCCAAGCGCACAAATTTCGCATTGGAAATCAGGTCATTGAGTAGTCCCATATTGTTAAACTTTACCGTTCTACACATGAGATGAGGTTCGCGATTGGATCCGAAACTTACTGAGAGACAAATGTTTCAAAACCCTTTCAGTAACATGAAAGTAAAACCTGCCACACAGGTAATGAGTGAATGAGTGCCTTAGTCTGTCTTGCAATTCTATTCCTTGTTTATGCCAAGGAGCGTCCTGAGGCAGCCATGGCTACAGCCTATTTCTGCGATAGAATGGACAGCTTTCTAAATAGCTCACAATTCAAGACAGGGCAGAAGTTGCGTTATGCCATTCTGAAAGGAGAATCTGAGGTACTCGATTTCCTTCACCTGCAACTCGGATGGATTTCAGCGTGGAAGTTCCAGAGTAGGATGCAGCCACAAACCATCATAGTGTGGCAAGTTACTATAAAGAGTGTCCTCATGCTCTGGGAGGAGCTTTCAGACAGCCATGACTTTAAGTTCTTACTTACATGACGCCTGCAGCAAGACCCACTTGAGAACATTTTTGGAGCTATATGACAAACGCTGTGCTGCAATACGAACTCAAAAGTGTATCAGTTCACCTCAGGACTAAATCACACAGAGATAAAGAAACTGTTCAAACTGTTGAACAATGGAAACGTAGAGGATGATAAGGCTGACCTCGTCAAGGAGTTGCCAATATTTTTGCATCATGAAAGTTCAATTGCAGGCAATGTGGATTGTCTTCTAATTGATAACTTTCCGCCACTAGAGGATATTTCTGAGCTGACATCAGACATCAGGTTAAACATATTTGACGACTCGTCCACTTGTTACGTTGGGGCTATTTGATCAAGCATTTCCTTGAACTGACAACTCACATCTGTGGCTGTTCTCAGCCGCTGAGGGAAGAGTCTGACAGCTTAACCAGGCCTCACCAGTACTTTATTGTGCTTAAAGCATATCCCGTGCCTAGAAAACTCTTCGGAATCGCATATAACATCCCAGGCTGCCTTTAATTTCATTCAGCAACTAGAAAATCGTTTTCTTGCCGTAATAGAGAGTGTGGCGCATGTTTGAGGAGTGCGTGCTGTCTTGTATCACACACTTTCAGGTCTGGGTAGTTTTAGCATTGCTCAGAGTGCCACAAATGGTTTTTATAAATGTTTTGCAGAGTACGCTTGTGTTGGCAAGTTCGATTTCTTAACCGGAACTTGGACAAAGTTTGGTTGCACTCTTCAGTTGCTGTAAAGCGACTATAGTCCATTGCAACCTAAGAACGAAGGGCGAGGGTAAGACGGGCCGGGGAGGAGGAAGCAGACGGAACGCTGGAGAAGAGAGGGGAAACCTCCTCTCTTTAGCGTTCCGTCTGCTTCCTCCCCGGCCCGTCTTACCCTCTCCCTTCGTTCTTAGGTGGCAACGGACTATAGACCAGTCTAACTGTTAATAGTGTATTAACGGAGGTGGTTGCGAAATCAGAAACAGAAATTGTGCTTATTAATTGAGTGGTGCAGCTTATACTCGAAACATTTGTTTCCCTTATTTTCAGCAAATGTGTATGACGGCCCTTTTGCAAAAGTATTTATCCAATTTCTTCAGAATTTCTATAGAAAATAGTGTATAGATGCTATAGATAGAAAATGTATCCACTTTTGTATCCACTGTCTATACTTTTTAGCTGCTTTCTTTAAGGCACACTTTCTTTCTGATCAAATGTATTTCGAGGAATGTTTAGGTACGTTGAGTCTTGTCAGATTCCACATAGAGTTCTCAGTGTTTGGTATTGGCTCGCCAGCAGTGTATTCCAGGCTATGCCAATTCGTATGTTTTATAATAGCTGAAAATTGAGAATTCGTACTCTTCGCTGTGTGCTTTGCACTCTTATTATACTCTTATGACTTGTAATGATAGCGATGTCTTATTTATTTCTGGTCTTACTTCCCGTGCCCAAGTCGGCGTGAAAGCGAATGTATCATTCAGCATGTTCTCTGTGGAAAATTTTTGTTAATTTGGTTCCGCTAAAAATCTATTACGAAGTTAACGATATGCCGAACTTCTTCATATTCAATTATTTTTGTGAGTATTAGTATTTGTTTCTTATACAACATACAGAGCGTCTGAAGCAAATGTATATACGAATGTGGTCCAATAAAATATTTTCGAACCACTTACTGTTGTGGACCCCAAAATGCTCCACCAGTCAAAAGTCAATGTGGAGATTGTTTAACTTCAATGTTTCACAGTAGAAAAAAAAAAACAAGATATACGCATCTGTTTTGGGAAGTAGAAATATTGTTTTACACATTTTGCACAGATTCTATCGTAAAAAGGAAAATAAAACTGCGTCAAAATAAAATTAAAAAAAAGAAACAGCGGCTCCGGGAGCCGAAGAGCTCCCGAGAGCCTAGCGAGGAGCGACGCAAGAAGGAAAGATGGGGAGAAGAAGAAGGAGAAGGGTACCGGTGAACCGGAGCAGAAACGCCCAAACGGAAACCGAAACTAGCTTGACCGGAACAGGAACTAGATTATGTTTAATGCCGCCCGCTAGGAACGCTAGCTGTCACTCGTCTATCTGGGCCGCTGGGGCCTAGGGCAGTGTCCGCTCTTTACCTTGTGTATATTACTCTATGCCGCCTCGGCCACGCGCTCCCAGTGGGTCTTTCATATTGTGGCGCACTGTGCATCACCATATTTGTGTCCGTGATGAGAGACGTTGGCACATTAACAGCTAGCTGCACGGGCCACAATCAACGAGATGGTCATACTACGCAAATCTTTCTCTATTTCAGGTGACGTCCCGAATAAAAACTGTGTGACACTTGGAAAGAGAAAACCGAGGACAGCAGGTGTTGCAGACCCCTGGTTTTTGGAAATCCCGTAGTCCGGACAAACAAGTGCGAAAAGGTTCTGTTGCTCTCCGTGAGAAGGCAACGCGAATGACTTGCGAGGTGCCTCAACGGGAAAAACCTTGATGAAGATTTCGGCAAGTCGAGTGTGTTAAAAGTTTCTTTGTCTTGGGTAAGTGTCAGCACGGTTGGCTTTTGTACGACATTATTTTGATTTAATATGTCATAGAGCGGGCTCGGCCTACTCGAAGCCAAAGTAGACAAACCAGAAGGTCGAGAGACTGGAATGGAAGTTCCTTACCGCAGGTGCGTTGGAAAATCGACATCGAAAAAAATCACCGTTCATGAGCCCACATTTCTTTGCCTCGCAGCAATCTCAGAGGTTGCCGTTGCTTTTAGCTGAAACTGTGAAAATTCTAATGCTTTGCACATTCTCTTCCTCGGCTGTTTTTTTTTATTGTTTCGGCATTGTGCAAATGCTGCAGCAAATTAGTTTATTGACCACAGTCCTGACTGGGCAGCCAAGAAACATCTTGGCTACACACGCACACTTGACAGGCCCGACCCAAACAAAACAGCCAACCGTGCCGACACTTCTCCAAGATGAAGTGCCTTGAACATAGTTGTTGCTCCAGTTGTTGGTGGAGGAGGGTTCAGCCCCGATTGTTAGGAGCTTGGTGGCGGGCGCGTTGCTGAGTGATGTGCCAACTTGCGCTGCTTTACTTTGACTATGTACATTTATTTACATAGTTACAGAAATCCCAACTTAAACAACCATCTCAACGACCCCCCCCCCCCCCCAGAGCCTCGGGTGAAGTCATTATTGTCTTCCCCTGTTCTTCCATTTGACATTTCCAACTCTCTCTCTCTCTCTCACTGATGAACAAACCAATCAGTTAAAATTCTACATTGTCCACGTGCTCCTATATGAACCAGTCGACGGCGAGGACTATCCGAGACTGCTGTAAACCACAGCAGTGGTCGAACCCTTCAAAGTTGATGCCAAGTATCCCGTTGGAGGTATGACACCAGCGCTAGCGATATTGTCGCAGTGTCCCCTGCACTTTGCTAAAAACTACATCATAGAAACCACTATTATTGGCTGTCGAATTGCGATAGCATTCATCGGGAGACACATACGCCACAGCTCACTGTGAAAATGACAACACAAATTTTGAGTAAACACTTTATTTTATTAATGGTTTACTAAAATCATTGACGTCAGATACTGCCGCTCCATTGTGGGCCACTCGACCCGCCGCTCTTCACCAAGTCAACGCATCATAGTTCGGAGGCGGCTCTCCCTTGTCTGCAAGCTAAATGAGGAGCGCCCCGTCCCGCGTCAGTTCTTCTTTGGGCTCCCAGCGCTCCTCTAGCCTGGCAGCCCAGCTACGTTTCTCTGCCCAAGCCAGAGGCATTTTCTGGATGGTAATAAACCCTTACGGGTCGTCTGGTCGATCGCCGGCGGCGGACGACGGAAGTCAAAACCCACATCAAGTATGGGAGGCGTGGATTTACCTCCTTGCGCCGCAGCCAATCGGGTGGAGTGTGCCTTCATTCTCTGCCACCTCCGAATAGGGAGCTTATGTGAAGGAGTGCGTACTGCTGCTCCACATACACGCGACACAGATTTATCTTCTTTTGTTACGAGGCCAGATATCGTATAGCGAAATCCGGGTGATGTAGCTAAAGAATGTTTTCGCATTAAAAAACACTGCAACACTGCAAGTGTTGGCAGTCCCCCTCACAGATTACTCGATTCTTGCTTCCTTAGGAACTCTGCGCTGTGTCTCCCCATCCAAAGCCGCCTGTATGAGGAGACGTCGCCCCAACTTTACGACGCCACCTTCCCGCGCCCCAAGGTGCTGCCATGTGGAAAGTCACAAGCCCCACACAAACAGACGTGCACTTACCAACTTCATTAACATGCTAAGATACTCTCCACTTCTCATGATTTTTGTTCGGGCTTTGCCCGTTGATGCAAGCGAGTCATTCTTGTTTCAAGGAGAGCGACCGAGCCATTTTGCATGTGTGTTTGGACTCTCGAGATTTGCAAAAACTGGCAATGTGCAACGTCTGCTGTCCTCGTCTTTTTTTCCCAGTTCATCCTTTGTCCTTGTGCAACAGCAGACTGTTGCACAAGAGCAACACCATTTTCGTGCATGGTGTCACCTGAACCGGAGAAAGATTCGCTGCATAGTGTAACCCGTGAGGCTGTGCGCGCGCCGCTGTCTGCTATCACGAACACAAATATAGTGATGTACCCAAAGTGCACTGCTCGGTAGCCTTGCGTGAATACACCCTATAGGGTAAATGTTGTTCGAAGTATCTTTATGCATAGCTGATGCAACCTGCATTCTCTTTTGGCATTGCCGGTAGCAAATTGTGTCTGTTAGTATTGCATACCTGCCAAATCTCCCGTATTACCCGCAAGACTTTTGAATTTTGATCAGTTGTACGATTGACAGAAAAAGCTCCCGGAAAATATAAATTACCCCCCCCCCTCCCTTCTGCACTTAAAGAATGAGTTATTGCTATCCCAGCAGACGGCTGCAATCCCGTGAGCATGAGCAGTGCAATATATAAATAATAAAGCTGTCTCCATGTAAATTTGTTGTCAATAGTTCTTCTTAAACCCTTCTGCTTAGATATTCTCCTGGATTTGGTTTCTCTGAACTTGGCAGGTATGATATTGTTTGTGCCTTTTCTATCTTTTGTCATTTATGTAACATAAAATATCCGTTCTTCACATTTATAATCAGTGCAGCCCTGGTCAAGCAGGAGTTGCTCAGTGAACTCCTAGTTTGAGTTCCCTGGGACGACACCACTGACATCACCATCACCTACAGTGCCGAGGTTCAGGCGTCATGGCAGATATCAATAGGAGTTCACGGTAAGTTGTCCTATCTATTTAGCAGTGTTGGAAGTTACTTCCAACACTCCCTTGAGCTTTCATCACTGTTTTCACTGGCAGTTTGTTGCCTTAGGTCCCATTCTATTAAAATTCATGCAGCCTTGATGCTTCTCCGGTTTAGTGCAATTGGCAAACATATGTCGATCACAGTCGAAACAGCGTGGCTCATCATTAGAGTTGAATGCCGAGTTTCGCTTGGCAGCTATTTGGCCACTTCGGTCGCTACAAAACATTATTTGCCATCCCAGGTATGTAGCACTGTCAACGCTTGCACTCCCCGTGTTCCCATTCAAGATGGTGAATGGTATACTCATGGAGGGCTCGCTGCTGGAGGTACTGCCATGTAGCTCTGGCTTGTGGTGGCGCCACCGCCATCACCTGTGCTTCTTGTAATATCCAGTCGAATTGGTGACAGGGATTCTGGGAGGGCTCGCTGTCGCAGGTGCTGCCACGGACTTTGACTCGTGGGGGTGCCGTCGCTACTGACAAAGCTTGTGCTCCCCGTCGTCCCTGTCGAAACAGCGACTGGAATTTGGAGAGGGTTCGCTGACGCAGCCAGTTGGTTCAGGTTTGCACATTCTGTCGTAGCCCTTGGGAATTCATTCCCTCCATGTGGAGGGTCTAGTAGCAGAAATCCACCGCTGTTGGGTTACATGTAACCACAGCAGTCGATCCGCAGAGTGCCATGGCCACATGATCACACTTCTGAAAGGTTACAGCCTTGTTGTGGACATGGAGGCCGGTCGGAGAGAGATTTAACGTGCGTCTGGGCACATCTGCACGACAAAAGAACTCCTGGGTGTGCCACATGGATGGTGGGACGGACTGTGCAAGTCTGTCTTTTTCAGAACGGCGTTAACAATAGATAATGTCTGAATCATTCTTGTCTTACGTAGGTGATACTTTCTAGGTGTAATGTGTTAGTAGATAGCTACGGTGTTATTGCTTAACTCTGAACAAGATACAAAGTATGAGACATTTTCAGGCCAAGTAAAAAATTTCTGCTCACTTTAATCTTGAAGAGCTCCCAGAGTTGCACATCATCCAGCAATCCTGAAGGTGATGCACCACATGTAATTATAATTAATATTTTAGTTCTTAGTTTACCAGGAAGGTGTCCAAGAAATTGTAGCTAGTGTTAGTTGCTTGGAAGAGCGGTGTGTTTTGCATTCAGTCTTGCACCTTGGCATTCCATTCACTTTGGGATCAGGTGCTTCATTCTTGTGCGTCCTTGGTTGTTTCCTTAGCCCTGAGAGGTGTTGGAGGTTTATATGTTTTATTTTTGGGGAAACCATGTGATGTTATTATCTGGCTTGTTTTTTTATTCCTGAAAGCTGTTTGAAGTGAGCCTTTTGTCCACCTAAGAGCATAATAATTGGGAGCTTCACCCAAGTGTGTTTTGTGGCCACACCTCAAAGCTTGATTGAAAGCATCGATGCATGCTATCGATACCAAGATCGGGACTTCAGAAAGGATCAGTCAAGTCTTCTTATTTTTATTTCCATTGATTCTTTGGCATTCTAGATATCTTTTTGTAAGCGTGTTGTTCACGTAGGTTTGTTGTTCAACTTTCTGGGTTATAGTATTGGGTCGATCTGTAATGATCATATACTTTATGCATTTGTCATTAGTCTCATCTGAAGTTGTCATGGGTTCATGGCCGACACATTTGGTGCTGCTTTGATTTGGAGGGTAAGTATTGTCCGCCATAGGTCTAGCAAACTTCATATATCCCGCACTTCAAATTTTTCTCGTAGACTTGATTAGGCAATGAGCTCCTTTTCAGGATGTGCATTTACTTAGATTGAAAATCCAAAAAGCTTTTAATAATCAGCCACATGCAGTACAAGACAGTGTTTCTGCCACTTAGTGTGGGAGAAAACGGGGGGGGGGGTGATGCCAAAGCAAATGCAAGCAGTGGGAGTACAACTCTAGGACTTATAAGCGGGGTAAGTGAGGAATTGAAGTGTCTGCCAAGACCATGTAGCTCACACATTTAGCAGAGGATAATTGGGTTTGATTTAACAAGCTATATGGGGTGGTTGTAAAGCTCCTATACAGCCCCACATGGAGTCACCCTGCATGCACTGATCTAGACTGCTCGTTTCACATAGATTTGTGTGACCTATTGATCTAACTGCTTCTTTTATTTGCAATTTTGTGTATTATTCGGGATAATTGGGAACCCAGAAAAAGGTTGGCATGTCACGGAGTAAACATGCCATCGTACAGTGTGCTTCACTCTAAAATGTATCAATGCATGAGCAGTGGCCAAAGCTGATAACAGTTGCCTAATGAGGAAATCGATGATACTGCAAAAACTGAAGCAGATCTTCCTGGGACTGTTGCCACTCCCCGATACAATTATCGCATGACCTCCTTGTTTCTTTCTTTATTGCCCTCAGTTAATTTGTCAAGGACTGGATTGTTGTTATCCTTAATAAGTCGGCGTGACACGTTTATCTTGAGGACCAATTAACGTGCAATTTGCTTTGATAAGTTAAATAATGGAAACAAAATATTCAGAGCAATGCCTTTTTTTTCATCACCGAAACAATTATTGGTCGCCGCATTGAAACTAAGAGTGTAACGCACGAAGAGAACTGCAGTGTGACCCTCCAGACTGTGCCGTCAGATGATGCATACATTCTGCAACATAAGTGCAGGATCAACTTTTTTGGGGGCGATTTTTGTGAGATGACATGAAAATGTTGAGGTCATCACCATCAAAGTGGTTTGTTGTCTGCATGTTCCCTGCTTGAATGACAAGGCCACTGACAAGCCGCTTCACTGGTACTAAATTGAACTGCTTGACAAGTTGCTTAAACAATAGTGATACACAAATGTCAGTACGAGGACAAGTTGAAGAACCACAAGTAGCGCTTGTCCTATCACTTCTTCGACTTGCCGTTGTCCATAGCACTATTTGTGTTTTGCTCCTCTTCACTGCCCTTCACCGGCTTCTTACAGAGCAAAGAAATAAGGCTGCTTAAAGAACCTCGACACGCCAAAAAAATTTTTTTTTCATGCTAGTCGTTGAAATGGCATATCAAGACATCACAAAAAAATATTTCAATATAGAGCTGCGTAGTTTCTTTTATAAAAAATAGAAATACGAGGCCCAATTCAAAGTTCTTGCCGTGCACTATGACGTAACAGTGTACCGCAAGGTGTCGGGGCGGTCAGAAGGGAGGCATCGACCTACGTCACTAAGCGTAGGTTCACCGGAAGTCACATGAGTTTCACTCCTCGTGCTCTCCGCGACCGTGCCTACTATTTTTTTATTCTGCTCTTTGTACGAGCGATTGTAGAAAACGAAGTTTCAGTTCCACTAGCTGTTTATCGCTGCACCGTTGGTTCGTTTGCGTGCTGTAAATTTGAGGACAGAGTCAGTGGATCGACGTGATGGAGGTCAATGATGAAAGCGTTGCGAGTACAAGCCAGTGTACGAGTGCATGCCGTCAGTCCGATAATACAGGGCTCTACTAGGCGCAAAACAAGCTATCAAGTTTTGAAGAAAAAAATTTAGAACGCTTGCAGAAATCAGGATTGCTAGCATACGACACGCCCGATCGCATTGCTGAGGGTTCAGACACCGAGGTCGTTGAATCATCGGATACTCTCCAGGCTAAAGATGCCTGCCGTCTAAAGAATACGAACTGGTTTGTGTATTAAGTACAAGTAAACGTCAAGCACAAAGTGCGTATTTTATCTAGAACATGAGTAGAACATGTTTACTAGGTGCATATGCGGCCGATGTATGTCTCTCGGAAATGCATGCAGTGTGATCTCTTCTTCAGTTGCTGAAATACCGGGACAGTCCCTCACACAGCACCTTCTAGGCATTGTAGTTAATCACGTCAATTCACTGACTCCGCTTCTTCTACCTTTACAGCAACATTAAGCGATGAAAAGCAAATAAAAGAAACCTTGTCTGCTTGGATTGCTCGTGGAAATGCGGAGAATAACAAAAATATTTAAAAAAATATTACACGTGCTCGCGGTAAGCACGAGGAGCGATACAACTCACGTGACTTCCGGTGATGCCTCCCTTCTGACCGCCCCGACACCTTGCGGTACACTGTTACGTCACAGTGCACGGCGGGAACTTTGAATTGGGCTTCGTATTTCTATTTTTTATAAAAAAACTACGCAACTCTATACTGACATATTTTTTTGTGATGTCCTGATATGTCAATTCAACGCCTAGCATGAAAAAATTTTTTTTGGCGTGTCAGAGGCTTTTTAATAAAATGACACCATCCGTCAAATCAGTAAACATTTCTCTGTAAAACATATTGCCCTGGCCAAGTCCAAGTCTCGTCGTCACGATGAGTCGCATAGTGAATCGGCTAAGCAATGGTTGATGAATTTGATGTAGTTCTACTGAATCAGCAGCATACTTCAATCTCTCTTCTGCACGAAGCCTATGTTTCGGAGCGGTTGACATAGTGTTTTCTCGACAGCCGAGGGGCTTGAAGCAGGTGCTTAATGCCTGTGAGCCTCCACCATTGAAATTTTAACTTGTCACTTGCTCTAGAACTTGATAATGGAGCAGTGGCAGATTTTATGAAGTTTGCGGAACCAGCGTCAGAGACGTTAGACTTGGGAGAGGTTTACAGGGCTAGAAAGATAATGACAGCACATTCTCACGCACAATTATCTGTAATAGAAAGACGGTGCCCAAAGAACTGTAGCTAGTTTTAAGTGTCACTCCCTGAGGCAGTTTGTATATTGTGTTAATACCTGCATTTTGCTGTTCTGTTTTCTGTTTCAGGATCCAGTGTTACATTCCTGTGGCTTTTTGGTTGTTTCCCAATTACTGAAGGGAGTTGCAGGCTTATCATGGGCGACACAGTGCTTTGGTGAGTGTATCTTTTATTTACTGCCTGGCCAATCAAATCGAGTGGCTCTGCAGGAAACTCTCTACAGTTTCAGGATGTTTGAGGGTGTGTTCTCCTTCAGACATTCTGAAATGGCACTAATATTTTTGTGCTGCATCACTATACTCTGTTTAATGACCAGCTGATAGCGTGGTAGAAGCTACATGCTCGTTGGACCAGTCATATGTCTATCTTTCGCCATGTGTTACACTCCCGCTCATAACCATGTGCAGAAGGCGGAGTCAGGTAATGAAAGGGAGGTGGTTGATTGATCCGGTGGGTGCGTTTGAAGTTGAGGAACACCTGAGAAGTTTTCAGAATGTTTTTATTTACTGTATCTACTCGCTCCGTGAGTCTCAAATTGCGTCCAACTCGGCTTGCCACCAAGCCAATTTTCTTTCGCCGCCAAGCGGCCAGGCCACGTCAAGCCAGGCCAAGCATAGCAGCACACGCTCTCATGGCTGCAAGTGTGTAGTTGCGGAAGTGATCAACAATGAAACCGAGCGGCGCGTACACCTAACATAGCTGGGGTCGAGGAATTGCCCAGCCCCGGACATGTTTCGCCCACCGAATGCATTGATGTCAACAAACACGTGGTCATCTGTGGTGCGCTTTTGG
Source organism: Ixodes ricinus (assembly GCA_037355805.1). Lineage (NCBI taxonomy): Eukaryota > Metazoa > Arthropoda > Arachnida > Ixodida > Ixodidae > Ixodes > Ixodes ricinus. Next base: position 54,180 of record JAZHYW010009748.1, read on the forward strand.
ACAGTGAAATCGTGAAAAGTGGTTAGGCCTAAGGACGGTCGCGTCACTCTCCATGCTGAGTGAGCTTCACTAGTAAAAACTCTTATATGTATAAGAAATTTTTATGTCCAACAAATGCATATAATCCAATAAGATCATATAAGAACATACAAGAACCTTATAAAAACATATAAGAACAATATAAAATTATATTAGAAGTTATAAGAAACTTCTGCTCAGTTTCTTATAACTTCTTATATAATCTTATATATTTCCTATATTGTTCTTATATGTTCTTATAAGGTTTTTGTATGATCTTATTTGATCATATTCGTTTATTGGACACATAAATTTCTCACACATGCAAGCTTGTTTTATTTGGAGGGCGCTTTTCCTTTGACAGAAGGCACACCGCAAGCACCCTAAAAAAGGTTTTCAAATTATAGGACATGGTTATTGTAGCGTGCCCACGACCAGCCGTCAATGCGCCTCCGTCAGTGGAGACATGCCACAGTACTTTGCCGTGTCACACTGGCACCTAAAATGACATTTTTGCGAAGTGTGTAAATGCAGAAATTTACCCTGCATAATGAACGCACCCCCCAAATATATGTCAAGTTCAGAATACAGAAGTGTGTTCATTATGCGGGTAAATACAGTAAAAAAGTGAATGATGACTCAAACAAATGCAAAACTCATACACAGGCATTTGAAAAAAATCGCCAACCAAATTCTACAACAAGTGCCAACGTTTCAAAAACAGCTTGGTTTTTTCTTCAGGGGTGACTGTTTCCAGATAGGGGACAGCAGCTTCGTTTTCTTATACGATGATGGTCTCTTTTTTTCACTTTGTTAGGTGGCTTAGTTCGTTCACGTAGCATGATGGCAATGTGCCAGTGGACCTATTGATGTTTCCCGGTGTTGTTTGGATATGACATATATTTGACATATATTTAAGCTTATGTGCTCCTTTTGCTTAGACAACTTCATTCCTAATAAACAAAGGTCACCAAAACGAACCAATCCATGGATTGATAGAAACATCATTCATCTCAAACGTAGACTAAAAAGAATGAGAAAAAGAAAATATAATCCCGAAAGGGTACGTGAGTTACAGACTGAGTTAACCAGCAGGGTTGCACAGGCTAGAGAATGCTACTTTGTAAATGATTTGTCAGTTTTTCTGAGGGATGACCCTGAAAAATTTTGGAGATACCTGGCCAACAAGAATAATCCAGTTGAAAAAATTATGATAAATGACAGTCTTGTTTCAGATAAAAAAGATATTGCTCAGCATTTCAACTCTTATTTTCAGTCAGTTTTCGGAGAAAAAGACGAGTATGAATGTCGCGGTTCTTTGTCACCCATGAATGCTGATTTTATTTCCTATCAAGGTGTTTTGTCAATGCTGTTAACCCTAAAAACGAAGTCTGGCGTAGGCCCCGATAAGATTCCAAATATTTTTCTTCGACGGTACGCAGAGTCACTGGCACGTTTTTTGACAATAATATTTCAAACTTCGTTTATCACCAGTATGCTTCCGAATGACTGGCTCTTAGCACGTGTCGTCCCTGTATTCAAGAAAGGAGACCCATTATCGCTAACAAACTATCGTCCCATTTCTCTCACATGTACATGTTGCAAACTCATGGAGCATATTATTTCAAACTTCATTTCTTCCTTTTTGGAGGAACACAACATTTTATCTCCCTTCCAACATGGTTTCAGAAAGGGGTTTTCCACCACAACTCAGCTTTTAACCACGGTCCACGACTTCGCCACTAGTCTCGATAAATCTGGTCAGGTAGACGTACTTTTCTTGGATTTCAGTAAAGCCTTTGACAGGGTCCCTCATGGAAAATTAGTATTTAAATTAGAAAATATTGGTCTTCCGATTCTTTTTGTTAAATGGATTAAATCATACCTACAAGGGCGTAAACAGTTCGTTGATATCGGTGGGGAATTTTCAAATGGGTTGCGTGTATCTTCGGGTGTACCCCAGGGCAGCGTTCTGGGGCCCTTGTTATTTCTAATATACATTAATGATATTGTTTCAGTCATCGATGAAAGTGTAAGCATTAGACTTTTTGCGGATGATTGTGTTCTGTTCAAGTATATAACAAGCTCATCCGACCAGTATGCATTAAACTCTTCACTTTCAAAAATTGCAGATTGGTGTGCCGAATGGCAAATGAAATTAAATTCAGAAAAAACTGTTTTGTTACGGGTTACCAACAAAAAAATTCCACTTGATTTTATTTACGATGTCTGTAGCTCCCCTGTGCGCGAAGTTTCAGAGTATAAGTATCTTGGACTGACGATTTCTAAGACTCTATCATGGGATTCTCACATCGATAACACCTGCTCATCCGCATTCCGTAAACTTGGTTTCCTTAGGCGCAAACTAATGAAAACACCACCTAGTGTCAGACTTTTAGCTTATAACACTTTTGTGCGATCGAAACTTGAATACGCCAGCCTTGTCTGGGATCCCTTCACAAAAAAGAACATTTCGAAGCTGGAAATGGTTCAAAGGCGCGCGGTTAGATTCATCTATGGAAAATTTAAAAGATTAGACTCTCCATCACACCTTATGAAAACGAATGGCATAGCTACACTTGAGTTGCGTAGGAAGCTCTCCAGACTAAAATTTTTATTTCGTATGGTACAAAACAATGTACGGCTTGGCACACATAATCACCTCATCCCGTTAATGACACGACCTACGAGGCACCATAATCAATATTCATTAACACCAATCTTTGCACGCACTAATCGTTTCAAATTTTCGTTCTTTCCCCGCACCATATCGGAATGGAACTCTCTTCCTTCTAGCGTTTTTGAGGCTGCCGATTTCTGTGATGCCATTGATAGTTATTTTTCTTAGATGTGATTACTTTTTTGTATAGAAACCTTGCATGTTAGTATTTTGCACGTCACTCTTTTGTATTGTATTTATTGATATATGCCTCGAATATGTATAACGATGTGTTTTATTTTTGGTTTCACAAGTGCTTATTTGTATTCTACTTGTTGTTTTTTCCACTCCTGCTTGGGCCAGTCTTTGGCCTGCAGTATGTTCTAAAAAAAATAATAAAATGCCATGACTATAAAAAGCTGCTAGCAGAAGTTTGTCTCAACATTCATGAGGGTGTTTGCGAAGTCAGTGCGATGGTCATTGTCCTCACAGTGCTCTGCAACAGCGCTGCGCTCGTGGTCGAATTTGCAGACATTGTTTTTATGTTGTTGAATTCTTTCTGGGAAGTTCTTTGTTTCGCCAATGTAGGTGGCATAGAATTGAATATACAATGCCCTGCGCTCTTTGTTTAGAGGGACGACCTTTCATTCGCAGCGTCATACGTCCAAGTGTTGATATATGTTTGTGGGACACCTGAGTACTTTCTTTTGCCACCGTACATGACAGCGCTTCGCTAGTCCCCTTTATGTAGGGAACACATATGCGGTTGTGTGGACGGAAATTTTTGAATTTCTAAGCTTTATTCTGACTAGGCAGGCCTCTGCCGAAATGTTTACGCTCAAAACTTGCAATTGCTGTAGTAATGGCTCTTGGTCTGCGAGAATTTTCGTTTTAGTTTTGTGTTTGTTGAGCATTATTGGGCAAATGACAAAGGCTACGCCACCTCATTATGACCACAGTAAAAAGAGCTATACACTCTATAACATAGTCCTGGCATGTTTTTGCTTTGAAAAATAAGATAAAATTTCTTAACCCCTTGACTGGGGATCCATGACCAAAAAATATTGGGACTCTTTTTGTCCCTATTTTGTCTATTTCTTTTTTGTACGAAACTTTTCTTGTGCGGCCGTCATAGCTTTAATTTCTAAAGGAAAATTATTTCCGATGTTAGGGGATAGATAGTGCTTCCTCCCGTACGATAAAAAGAGTGAGCGTATAAAGATTCACACTCCAAACCGACTAAAGAGTGGTGCATCTATGGGAACGCCCCCAAGCTGCTGTTAAAATTGCCATGCATCTAAAGATTTTATCAAAAGTAATACATAAATCTTTGTCTAATGTGAAGTGAATATTACATTCAATTGAAGTAATGACGTAATGACAACATGGCAGTGCCCACAAGCTGCATGCACATGAACGAATTTCACCATCCAAATGGATGAATGACCGTTTTGACAGCACTGGACAACGAGGAAAAGAGTACCAATACTTGAGTGTAGCTTTCTAGGGGCTATTATCATTTTTAATTGCAATTCTCATTTGCTCTTTCAGTTCACACCTTCACGGAGTACGGCAATGTGGGGAAGCAAGTCAAGGACAGCCTTTCACGATTTCTGTCCCGGGGGCACTATGCTCTTTCAGGTAAGCTGCTTCCCTCTCTTAAGAGACACAAGTAGACCCTTTTATTCAAGACAAGAATGACGATAATAATCCCTGGAGATGGGGGACAAGGGGGACAAAGGAGATTCCTGTTTGTCCCCCTTGTACCCCTTTTCCAGGGATTATTATTGTATTGATACTTATTGCATTTATTGTGAAGTTCACATTTTGACAACCTATGGTTGGCTAATGTGTTGTGGAAGTTAAAGCTATTGCACATTCAAACAGTATGTGAAATACAGTAGAACCCTGCTGCTGCGTCTTTATGCAGTCACAATAAAGGATCATGACATGAGCGAAGATGTAACAACTGATAATGCCCTTGGGATAGCTATAGATGTTTCAGGAAGCTCTATTCTCTCTGTTTATTTCACCTTAGCTTTTATGGCTGTAAAAAAGATTGCCTTATTTTACAGGTTGACAATTGTTTCAACACTTCTTAAAATTGTGGTTGAACTATAAGTAACGCACTGTTTACAAACAAGCTTGCATTTGCCCACAGCAGCTATGGGCATGCATGCGCAGGAACCAGATTCGTGTGAGCAGACATGTCTGCACATGTGCTGTGCCGACAGCCGCGCCATCGCAGTGGTGCGTTGTTTATAGTTGCAGTTAAAAAGATATTGAAATATAAGGATGCAAAAATTCTAGCCCATCGAGCTGAACCATAGCTGCCTCAAACAAATCACTGCCCCCTGCATGCCAGATCAAAGCAGTGGAGCTTGATGCAATCAGCACTGCTTGAACATGGTGGCATGGAGGTGGTAAAGAAAAATGGGGTGTCGTGACAGCTTGAATCTCTTAGTGTCATACAGGACCAAGCAAGAAACACAATGCAGAGAGGCAAGGAGGTGAAATAAAGGGAGTAAAGCAAAAGGAACAGGGTATCTGTTCCAAGTAGTCATACCAGCCACCTTGAGTGGCAGTTTTTGGGCATAAGAGCCAGGAAGGCATCTCATGAAGTTTGTAATTCAAACACATACTATATACTTTTGAGCATTCGATAGGACCGGTGTCCGTGAACATAACAGCCGAGAAAACATGTGAGCAAGGTTCTTCTGTGCATTATATCGAATGTGCTGCAAGGATATTGCTAGTTATATGCCCACTTAATTTATAATGTTTTTCTTCTTTCAGCTCACACCTTACAAACATGTCAGGAAGCAAGGAAAGGTCATTTTTTCACTCATCGTTTACATTTGGGCGATTAACTCAGTCTTTTGCAAAAAACACTAGTCATTTTAATGACATTGTGGTTAATAAATTTTGGTTCTTTAAATTGTTCTTCAATATTTGTCTTCAATCTTTGTTTTTCTTCCCATATTGCAAGCCGGCACTACGTGTATCAGGCCATGAAATCGCACCAGCCCGTAAACGGCACTGCCGAAGCCGGTGAGGTCATGGATGCTTTTCTTATGGATTTTTTGGCTGGCCAGCTGAAAATTGACGAAACATTGACAGTTGCGAAATGGCTACGAAGGTTGATCAAATGACGTCTAAACGACAAATACCATCCACGGCCACCCATGGATGTTAATCGTCGTTGAGTCGTCATCCTGTTGACCCGGATAGCCATTTCGCCACCGTCAACCTTTTGCCATTCTATTGGTTATTGTCGGTGTATCGCCAGTGCATTTACATGCTAACGCTGATTGGCTATTGGAGGCAATCAAAAGATTATAAAATTTATTGTCTTTTCATTGCCTCCTGTAGCCAATCAGCATTAACATGTAGATACACTGGTGATACACCGACAATAACCAATACAATGGCAAAAAGTTGACGGTGGCGAAATGGCTATTCCGGTCAACAGGATGACGTCGCAATGACGATGAACATCTGTAGCCTGCTGATTAACTGCTTATAGACGCCAATTGCAATTTGGCAAAAATATATTCTTTTGAACGGCAATAATTATTTTTATAGGGGAATGTCCCATTCTCATTGGCTGTGAAGGGATGACGAGGCGCTCAAGACTTGCCATATGCCCTGCGTTTCTTGAGCTCGAGCTCGAGCTGAAGAAACATCTTGTTGCAAATTTTTCAATTGAAAGAAAATACCTTCAGGAAGTGCATTATGCATTACTGTTTGCGGCAACAGATTTGCAAAAATTCTAATGGTTTAGTAAATCTCTTATGAAAGATTTGATCTCCCGTGTGTTTTGAGAATATTGTAGTTATGCAAAATGTAGCATATCAATATGCACAGATCTTTATCACACTGTATAGACCAGCACGCGGCCCTGACGTCACGCAGCTGCGGTGGCGCTGTCGACGGCACTGCGCATGCGCAGACGCTTCACTTCACGCGAATCTGGTCTCTGCGCACGCGCAGTGCCCACACCTGGTGTGGGCAAACGCGGGCTTGTTTGTAAACAGTGTGTCGGTCTATACATGTGTTAGATCTTGTCAAAATATTTGAATTGCGTCTCAAACAAGTGTGGATGTATCACTTTTTCTTGAAAAATCTTTACATTCATTGTCTCTGATCTTGGGATTTTGTAACTAAAAGCAACAGATATAAGACAACTGAAACTTTTTGTAGATTGAACTTGAGCAACAGCTTTCACTTATTTTATTAGTGATATATGTGATTTTGTAAAGTGGTGCCATTTGCAACCCAAGTAATACCACTTGAAGCTCGTGTGGCACCATTTACAACCCAAATGGTGCCACTTGAGGTCCAAGTGGTACAAGTTGAAGCCCAAGTGATACCACTTGGCTTGAACGTGGTGCCACTTGATTTGCAAGTGGTGCCACTTGACCTGCAAGTGATACCCCTTGACTTGCAACTGGTACCGCTCGAAAGCAAGTGGTATCACTTGAAATACCACTTCATATTTTCACCTGGGGACTATGTTTCAAGGAAACGTACTGTTATTTCGTTTTATAATCAGACGACGAGCGCCATCTCCACGAGTACGGTAGATCTGTTTTGTCCGTCGCCCAGAGCGACACTATAGTCTCCCCCGTCACGATCGGTCGTGACTTGACGGCCCCTACGGCCCAAGGAGCCTGAGGCGCTCCGGTTGAGCGCCTCGGGAAAAAGGCTCATCCTGGACCGTCTGGGCTTGGCGGTGCTGACTGCGAAGGCGACCGCCGCTCCCACAACCATGGTGATGAATGCCGTGATCCCTAGAGAGGTCCACACACGGTGGTAGCCTGAGTGGGACCGGTGTCGTCGATGCTGGAGGAGGGCGAATAGTAATGATTAGAACATAGGAAAGACATGAGTTATAAGCGCTTTTTGCAAATTTTCAATGAGAAAATAGGGCCTGTTTCCGATAGCAGACACCGTTCATCTCTATGCATTCACGGGCTTCGTTTGTATGAGTTATAAGCGATTTTTGCAAATTTCCAATGAGAAAATAGGGCCTGTTTCCGATAGCAGACGCCGTTCATCTCTATGCATTCACGGGCTTCGTTTGCATGAGTTATAAGCGATTTTTGCACATTTCCAATGAGAAAATAGGGCCTGTTTCCGATAGCAGACGCCGTTCATCTCTATGCATTCACGGGCTTCGTTTGCATGAGTTATAAGCGATTTTTGCAAATTTTCAATGAGAAAATAAGGCCTGTTTCCGATAGCAGACGCCGTTCATCTCTATGCATTCACGGACTTCGTTTGCATGAGTTATAAGCGATTTTTGCAAATTTTCAATGAGAAAATAGGGCCTGTTTCCGATAGCAGACGCCGTTCATCTCTATGCATTCACGGGCTTCGTTTGCATGAGTTATAAGCGATTTTTGCAAATTTTCAATGAGAAAATAGGGCGTTTCCGATAGCAGACGCCGTTCATCTCTATGCATCTACGGGCTTCGTTGGCAGGCATTTTCTAATTTCACCCCATCCTCCCCTTATTTTTTAAAAATCTTATCCATCCAATGCTGTTAATAATGATTCAATGCAGGCTTTAGTGCGCAAGAAACCAGCGATGCAGGCTCAATATGTAATGTAGTGCCGGCAGTGATGCCCTATTACAACGGACGGTGCAATAAATAACCTCTTCTCCCAAGCAATCGATACGTTAAGACAAAAAAAAATTGCTGGACGCAGTTATGTCGAACGCACAGATACGATCCTGCAGATATTGAGACATTTTGATGGCGCCAGATATTGTCATGGAGGAAGCACTCGCTGGTTCGCTCTTTACTGACCGAGAGCGTTCTAAAACAATCACACTGCTGCGGTATCTCATTTGAATTACAGTAGCAAAATTACTCGATAATGAGAAATTAAAAAAAACGAACGAGGCGAAGCGTTTTCTTACGACTTAAAAAAGTAAAAAAAAAGCTTATGGCAAGCCAAAAACAAATATACTCGTCTAAGTCTTGTTTAGAAATACCCTAGCTTTCTGACCCTTTGAGATTGTCTTAAATACGTCTTTAAAATGGGTTGCTGCTCTAATGAAACCGGAGTGACCTAGTGCATTGTTTGTGCTTGAGCCATCACGTGGTGCACCTGTGATGGCATGTGCACCGCGTGCTCTCGCTGTTGTGGTCGAACATTAGACGACAAGGCAGGAGACTCCGTCGAGAGGCTCGAAGTCGTCGTCGAATTTCCGCCCGGGCAGCCCTCATCGCCATGGTCGCCTCGGTCGACATTCAGCTCCTGTAGCTTTTCTTCCTTCGAGTAGAAAATAAGCGAGTTCCGTGTGAATTTTCAGTCAATTCAGATGTATCCCAAAAAACTCTGAATTTCAAAGTCCCAACGACAAAGTACAAAATTAAAAGACGTTGATTTACAAATAAACTTTATAAAAAAGCACAAGGTCAGTGGTTCTGAGGAGCTTTAAAATCTCGAACTACTGACAGGGGTCCTTTAAGCTCGTCAAGGCTCCTTCGGCAAAACGGGTCATGGCACCCGGACTTCATTTTTTTTAAATAATTTTTATAAATTGGGAACACAGCAAAATAAACTCCCAATTTCAAAAATTGAGAATCTAAGAAAGATGAACTTTGATAAACCCTGAATTTTTAGCGAAAAATAAACTCCGAAATACGCCCTTACAATTTCGCACGAAATAAACTCCGAAAACAGGGAATACTAATTATAAGGTGTTGCTTAACCTTTGTATTAGTGGTGCAAAACTAACAATAGTACTATTGATGCAATCGACAGTGGAAGCCAAATTTAAAAGCCTCTGACACGCCAAAAAAAATATTTTTTTCATGCTAGGCGTTGATATGGCATATTAGGACATTACAAAAAAATTGTTTCACCATAGAGTTGCGTAGATTTTTTTATAAAAAATAGAAATACGAGGTTTAATTCAAAGTTCCCGCCGTGCACTGTGACGTAACAGTGTACCGCAAGGTGTCGGGGCGGTCAGAAGGTAGGCATCGCCGGAAGTCACGTGAGTTGTATCTCTCCTCGTGCTTACCGCGAGCGCGTGTAATATATTTTTAATATTTTTGTTATTCTCCGCACCTCCACGAGCGATCGAAGTAGACAAGGTTTCTTTTATTTGCCTTTCATCGCTTAATGTTGCTGTAAAGGTAGAAGAAGCGGAGTCAGTGAATTGACGTGATCAACTACAATGCCTAGAAGGTGCTGTGTGAGGGACTGTCCCGGTATTTCAGCAACTGAAGAAGAGATCACACTGCATGCATTTCCGAGAGACATACATCGGCCGCATGTGCACCTAGTAAAGAAGTTCTACTCATGTTCTAGACGAAATACGTACTTTGTGCTCGACGTTTACTTGTACTTGGTACACAAACCAGTTCGTATTCTTTAGACGGCAGGCATCTTTAGCCTGGAGAGTATCCGATGATTCAACGACCTCGGTGTCTGAACCTTCAGCAATGCGATCGGGCGTGTCGTATGCTAGCAATCCTAATTTCTGCGAGCGTTCTAAAATTTTTGTTTTCAAAACTCGGTAGCTTGTTTTGCGCCCAGTATAGCTCTGTATTATCGGACTGATCGGACATGCACTCGTACAGTGGCTTGTACTCGCAACGCTTTCATCACTGACCTCCATCACGTCGATCCACTGACTCTTCGTCCTCAAAGTTTACAGCACGCAAACTAACCAACGGTGCAGCGGTAAAGAGCTAGTGGAACTGAAACTTCGTTTTCTACGATCGCTCGTACGAAAAGCAGAATAAATAAAAAAATCTTAGGCACGGTCGCGGAGAGCACGAGGAGTGAAACTCACGTGACTTCCGGTGAACCCACTTTTAGTGACGTAGGTCGATGCTCCCTTCTGACCGTCCCGACACCTTGCGGTACACTGTTACGTCACAGTGCACGGCGGGAACTTTGAATTGGGCCTCGTATTTCTATTTTTGTAAAAAAACTACGCAACTCTATAGTGAAACAATTTTTTTGTAATGTCCTGATATGCCTATTTCAACGCTAAGCATGAAAAAAAAAGAATTTTTTTTGGCGTGTCAGAGGTTTTTTAGCTATCGATAATACAAAAAAAAAATTGATCGTGCTATCGATAGTCGACTATGGTAAAACGGTCAGTAGTATGAACTATCGACTTGATCAATTAAGGCCTGCTTGCAAACTTACGGGGATAAAGGAAAGCGACCTGAACGACAAAAAGAACGAAGACAGGACAAAACACCTTTCCATAGTAGTTTGAACATTTATTGACGTTCCTCGACGACGCTGATCCCCTCAGCGTCGTCGTCGTCGATGCTTTGTCCTCTCCTTGTTTTTTTTCCGTGCATGTCGCTTTCCTTCATCAAAGTATACTATCGATAGTCCACTGGAAACTCGATAGCATACTATCAATAGTTGACTATCGTGAAATTGTTTACAGTCGATTATCATGAAACGATCGATAGCCAGCGTAAGCCAATCGATAATGTTTTATTAGGTGACGAAGAACGTCATGTGCTCATGCAGGGAACGTCGTGTATTTCGGAAAAAAGGCAAATGCGATAGGAACTTCCGTATAATTATAAAAGAAGAATCTAAAAAGAAAATATTGGTAAAACAATAAAAAGACGGTACAAACACCCCTTAAAGGCTATTCAGAAGAAACTATTAAACAAATATCGATTATATAGTGCTATTACAAAACTATGAATAAAATATATCAACATATATAAACGGTGGAAGCTTTTTTTGGCTGTTTTAGATTTCTTTTTGGAATATGCCTTTTGTTTTTTATGGGCAGATCTCAATCAGAAAATTGGAAATCCTTGTCGCCCTTGATAAGTAAACTACGTGCTCCGTAAATCCGGAACCCTGCTTGAATATGATGCCAGCGATGGTGTTCTAGTGCGGCGCAAGTATCGGGACATGACTTTACCCGCATGAAAAGTGTGGTGCTTTTTCGAACCAAACACGTCGTGAGGAGGAAAGGAAACAATATCGACTTTCTCATTCACAAGCTTTTTTCACTGAAATAATGCTTCATTGCCATCAAAACCATCATTTGGATCACACAAAGTTTACGCTTTTATCTTTTATTTTTGATCCAGTTAACGTCATGTTCCCAAACTTTGAAGAACGAAAAAAAAAGAACTGAAAGCATTAGTGATTAGGCATGTTGGTTATGTATAAGATTTTTTTATCTGGTAATGTTCAATTTGAAGTCTTCACAACAAAATATTGGTTACATTCATTGATTCAAAAATATTTATTTGGAGATTATGAGACGGCTTATGTATTTTTAAGTTGTCTTTTATATCAGCAGGTAAATATTTTTCCAGCTATCGTTATTAAAATCTGCCAAAACAGAACCCAACAAAATGCCAACATATCACGGCAAACGAGCCTGACTGCTTTTCTCGACAGCTAATTCCCGATATTCGGAAATTCACTATAACTAATGAACATAAAAAAATTGTGACTTTCAGCAGAGTTATTAGAGAGTTTTAGTAGATCGCTCCGATGACTCCGATAACGATACCCGATACTCTGCCTCCGCCTTTGCGCTTACATATATAGTATCGTTATCGGGGGTATCGGAGGTATCGGAACGATCTACTAAAACTCTCTATTATTTTCACCTGTCCGTGGTCGAGGCTAAAAAAAGTATTATGTGACAATTGAATAGTAAAGGAAACACAAGCGTGAAACAAACTTGTGAAAACCCTGATGCTAAATGCCATTAGCAAATGTTTTCCCTAGCTAAAAATTTACAGATTTTTAATAATTTTACAAATGAGAGAATATTAAAATATGAAGCCTGGTATCTGAACCCCATAATACTTAAACCCCACTGAACCCCGTGAAAAAAAAATTCATGGACCCGAATTCTAATTTTATGGTATGAGAACCCAACTTCATTTCTTGCTTCCTTTCTATTTCTTCTTTATTTTTTCAAAAACCACGCATTGTCTGTTTGTACATATTTGTTGTCATTCCCCTTTTGGTAGAGATTTCGTTTTCGTAAAACTCGATAGTTTTCTGAAAGCTGACTTTCGATAGTATCGATAGACCACTAGTCATCTATCGATATGACTATCGATGGTACTACCGATAGTCAACTATTCATAGCCTACTATCGATAGTCAACTATCAATATTGCACTATCGATAGTTTTGGGAAAACTATCGATAGTATTGATAGTCAATTTTCGATGGTTTTTCATCGCTACTTTGTATACATAAACCTCGATCTTCTCAAAGAGGTCATGGGCTTGAAAAGCAGCCGAATTCGCAGCATGCATGGATGCTTATAGACGCTTTGCAGTAGCTGTGCCTGGGCGCCGCCATAACCAACCTTCAGTCCCTTTTTCTTCGTATTCCGTTTACTTCACTTCGTCATTGCAATTGCAGGCCAGATCATTGCCATTTTAGATTTTATAGTGTCTTTCTCCTCAGCATTGGCCTTTGTGGAGGCTCGTCAACGCTAGCGTGCCTCAATGTCCTTCTGTTTCTTCTGTTTGGGGTGACGCCACTCTTTGTAGTACCCGATGCCGACAGCATGTGCTCACGGAGAAAATACAAAGAAATCGACGACAACACAATGTCGGCATAGCACAGTCAGCGCCACAAACGCGTGCAGGGACACGCTGTTTCACGCGCTTCTGAACAAAAAAGAAAAATAAACGTGTGGGACAAAATGGCCAGATGTCTCCACCCTAAGCAAAGCGCGCATGAAGGCACCCCATACTCCGTTTCACCTTATGTTGTACCGCAGCAAAGACTAGAAGCGCGAGCTCATAGCGTTCGCAGCTGCCCTTGGTGCACGAGAGCTTGTGCCGCTGAGATGTGCCCTAGAGCAGGGAGCTCGCGCTTGTAGCCTTTCCTGCGGTACAACACAAGGTGATACAGATTATAGTCAACGCCCGTTTCAGTGGCTCGGTATTTCGGTAAGACAAGAGAAGGTCGGCAATGGCGGCTGTAATCTGGAGGGTGTGTAAAGCGTATATAAGCGGCGTCAACTATTTCGTGCTATCGTTGTCAAAGCTAGTGTAGCTTTCGCAGTGCTCCCACGCTTCTCCTTCGTACGAGAACGAATGAGATGCAAGACGAAGCCACCTGCTGTCGGAGCAGTGCGGGGCTGCATCATTATGGAACCTGCGCTAGCCTTTTACCACGTAGCGCAAAATCTAGGATGTCTGAATTAAAATGCCGAGGCTCGATCCAAAAGGGGCCGCAAAAATGGGCGCCTGCACGTAGGTGCAGGCGCCATGGTGAATTTTAACCCATGGTGAGTTTTAACTCGTGAAATTACGAGGCGTAGCTCTCTTTCTGTATAAAATATGGCCAAAAAGCTTGACAGGGTCAACGGCGGAAGGCGACCCAGACGACCAAGTCGAGTGCCGGAGCACGTTTGGCGCACGTACTGATATATGGCGTCGGGAGCAGCGTCGGAATCACCCTTGCTACTTTTAATACCCTTTTCTTTTTTCTTTTTTGTGCTGCAGGTTTTTGATATGCACCTTCGGTCTCCCTGCAAACAGCAGCATATCCCTGAGTTGCAAATAAATATTATCCTTATCATTATCATTATGGTCGCAATAGCCGACCAGCGAAAGAAAGCAAACACGCGCACACGAAATTTCATTCATTTCATTTATTCTTCCACCTTAAGGGCCCGTTTAGGGCATTACATAAAGGGGAAGGGGGGGAGAGGGGGAGGTTATTTAGATTATACAATGAAATACGGACAAAAAAGAAACACATTCTGGCTAGATCACTAACTATATAGTCTGTTGCAACTCAAGACAGTAGGGGGAGGGAACGGAGGGCCGGGGAGGAAGAAGAAAAACTGAATGCTGGAGAGAAGAGGAGGTTTCGTCCTCTCCAGCGTTCCGTCCGCTTCTTCCTCCCCAACCTCTGTCTCTCTCGCCCAACCTTCTTGAGCTGTAACTTACTATAGTGAAGAGTAACACATATTAATTACATGAGCAATGTAATTTAAGAGATTACTCGAATTTATGCGGTGCGACGATGGTGACGATGAGGATGGGAGACTGTTTCTGTCATTGATGGCTTGTGGAAGGAATCATCGGTTGACTACGTTTGTTGAGTCAGAAATGCGTTTGATAGTACAGGCGTTGTTAAGGCGAGGCGATGTTCGGTCGGATGGTGATAATGAGGTTGCCTTAAGGTCGGGACAATAATAATACATTTTATGAAGGCAGAGCTGCGAGACTTTTCTACGAAGCTGTAGGGGAACAGGGTTAGTTGATTTTTTAAGGCGGAAACACTGACGGAAAGGCCGTATGTGACTAGAATGAACCGAGTAGCCTTGTTTCGAATCGATTCTTAAGATCCGTGGGCAACAAGACCGCCTTCATTATGCAACCGCGTTTTATTTTATTTTTGTTACCTCAAGGTTTGCTATCATTGTCCGCCATTAATTTTTAAACCAAGGGTACATTACAAAAATATTATGTTCATTTTTACAGACCACGGTTGTCGCGGGCAGTCTCGACTTTTTTTAAAAGAACGCCGGAACATAGGGTAACGGTTAAAAGAAAACCGGAACAAGTAGGTAGCGCAATCTATCAATACGATCGCCAAACGCGCCCCGCCACTCGACTCTGGTCGTTTGCGTCGCCGTCCGCCATTGACCCTAGCAAGACTTCTGGACTATTTTTTAGGGGCGAAGCTCCTTAGGGGCTAGCCATGTCCGTATGTAGCTCCGGCGTCCGGTGCTCGCGCTCCTGGTCGTTAGCTCACGTGCTCGTGTAAATCAAAAAAAAAAAAAAGAAAAAAAGATGAAAAAAAAATCTGTTTGCGCAGTTGACAGGATTTGAACCTGTGCGGGGAGACCCCAATGGATTTCTAATTCATCGCCTTAACCACTCGGCCACGACTGCGGGACGAGTAGGGGGCTCTGAGATGTGGCAGTAACTCAAGAGCTGAGGATGTCAAGGATGAAACGTTGCATGTAGTCGCTCAACATCTATACAGGAGAGGGCGCTGCGGTCAAATGCGTATATAATCGCGTTAAACTTTGCATGCATTGGCTCAACGTTTATAGACGAGAGGGCGCTGCGGTCAAATGCTCAAATGCGTATATAACCACGTTCCATACCACACATTCTCTTTCTGGCATGGATGAAAACGAACGAAAGACTCGGCGTGCTGCGGCTGCAGCGTCTACGCAGACAAGCACCACCAGAGCTTTGCCCCAAGCAACATCATTCACCACGTGGAGATGCGGTCAATTTTTAACAGAAAGGGAGCCACGCCTTGTAATGTTACAAGGTAAAGCCCACCTGTGAAATGGGAGAGGCGCTGCAGTCGTAGGAGTGAGCGGACGCGCTTCACGTCGGCTCCCGCTTTGATGATTCCAATTGTGCGTCTAATTTGCCTAACTGTACTTGACTTTGGTATCAACGTGTCCGTGGTGACGAGAGGAACAAGTGGACACCAGATTTGTGGCATTCGGACCAGGTCTTTTCAAACTACAAGGACATTCCTTCCGGAGGCGGCCGCGGGCCGCTAAGCCTAACCGGCGAGCCCGCCAACGGCAAGCCTTTCCGAGGACAAGATGGCCACCAATGTGAGTAGAAGCTCTGGAAACACGGTCGTAGAGGTTCCGGGCATGGATTTGGACCCAGAAGATTGTGCGGGATGGTTGCAAGTGAAGATCGGGAAGAAAACGAAACTATAGAAGCTAAGTCTAACGCCCGCATTGCGCGCCAAGCTTCTGCCAGGGCCACGAGAGCAGCCAGGATGCCAGGCATTTTACCCAAAGAGGAAACCAAGATTATCGTTCGACCCCGCGGAGGACTGGATCTTGCCAGGACCCCGGTGGTCAACGTGATTTCGGCAATCAGGAAGGTGGCCAACCTCTCGCCCGCCGAGACCGTGCTCGATACCCAATGCCCCAACGTCCAACAAAACACCATGGTAATCAGCACGCCGGACGAGCTGCGAGCGAGACGCTACGCGAACATCAAGGAAATCACGATAGGCACCAAGAAATACCAGGTAGGAGCTTACGCGGCGGCCCCGCACGGAACAGTGAAGGGAGTCGTCAAAGGCATTCCACTCGAAGACTCGGGAAGCACGATCAACGAAAACGTCCTAAACCTAAGAAATCCACTGGCACGAGCGGCACAACGCATCGGTACGTCCACCACGATCATCGTGGCGTTCGAAGGACCCAGGGTACCGCACTACGTGTACTACGGCGGCGGTCTGTTGAGATGCACCCTCTACCGCAAACACTTCGACGTCTGTCGTACGTGCGGGAAGGTCGGCCATCGAACGGACGTCTGCCCGACACCGGAATCCAAGACCTGCCTGGGCTGCGGCAAGGAAGCGAGCCAAGATCACCAATGCAACCCGAAATGTGAGCTCTGCGGAGGCCCACACCTCACCGGAGATAAGGACTGTAAGAACAAATTCAAGACGCCATACATCATTCGCCGCAGACAGTGGGACCAGAAAGTTTTGGAGGGAACCCCAAAAAAAGCGGGAGAAGCTCCCGCCAAAACCACAGAGAACTTGCCGCAGCTGCGCGCTCCGCGCCCACGCTCTCGGACGTCATCACGTGCGTCAACGAGGAGTAGAAGTAGGAGCGCGGGTGGCAAGGTGACAGGGGCACAGATGGTCCGACTGGAGAGTGCCGAGATGAAGGCCCTCAAGGAGGCCAATAAACAACAAGCAAGAAAAATCGCCGAACAAGAAGACACCATTAAGCGAATGGCGGCAGATATGGCCGCCATGAAAAACATGATGATGCAGATGGCCGGCAAGACCAACAAGCCGGCACCTGAAGAAGAGGAGACCAAAGAACCGCTGACCAAACGGCGAAGCACCAGAAACGAGCAGAACTCGAACCCCTGAAGAGAAGCAACACACCCTATAGAACTAAACGAACGGACGGACAGGATCGAGGAAGGCTGCCGACAAATGGAAAGCCGAATCAACGCGACCCTGGCCACCGTCATGGAAAGATTGGAAACCATAGCAAGTCTCATTCCCAAACAACAATGGCAACAACACTGAAAGTTTGGGTATGGAACTGCAACGGCTATACCAGAACAAGAAAGCGACGATACAACAACGCGTAAAACAGATGCAACAGAAACCAGACGTAATCATGTTACAGGAAACGCTCAACGAAGACCCGAAACTACCCGGCTACAAAACGCATCTCCCTTCGGAGAACGGCGGCGAGCACAAGAGAGGGTATGCACCTTTGTAAGAAGAGGCATAACCACGCTCACGCACGACTACCAGGGAGACCCAATCATCGAGAGACTCACGACGGAATTAATAATTGTCAAAGAGAGCGTATACCTAGTCAACGTCTACAATAGCCCGAGATATGGTAAACAACGCTTCAAACACCTACTACACAGCAACACCCGCCTGGCAGACGACAGAACACTAGTCATCGCCAGGCGACTTCAACGCACAACACACGGGAACAGGCCACGCAGCAACCAAGCCGAAAGGCAGAAATCTGATACAAGACGCCACAGAAGAGGACCTCCAACTCATCACGGACCCACGATACCCGACTCTATCCGCGAGAAACGCCGCAAGCAGAGACACGACACCAGACCCGGCATTTCCGAACGAGGAAGAGGTGACCTGGAAGAACACGCAAGTCGTTCTCGGTAGCGACCACAAGATCGTGGAGCTGACGATTCCGCTTAAGGGGAAACAGCGGCCACCGAGAACGTTCAAGTACACCAACTGGGACGCCTTCCGGCACCTCAACCCGACAGGAGACATAAAGAACATCGAGGAATGGACGAGTGACCTGCAGAGAGCAGTCACGCAAGCATCCAGAACCATCGAAACGACGGACGACACGGACGGTAGCAATGGACAGTAGATTGGCCCACTTAATTGAAGCGAAACAATCGATACAAGCAAGATGGCGAACACAAAGGCTGAACAGAAGACTCAGGAAGAAGATAGCGGAACTCAACAGAAAGATCGAAAGCCACTGCAAGAAGCTGTCGGCCCAGCAATGGGACGACATCTGCAGCTCGGCGGACGGACAGATGCACAACGGGGCAACGTGGCGATTGCTGCGGCACATGCTCGACGAAACTAAAACCAAAAGCTTCCAGCATGGCAGATTGGCAGAAATAATCATCAAGGCAACCCGAGAATACGGCGAACAAGAAACAAAACTAAGACTTCTAGACAAGTACATACCCGTAACGGCCAAAGATGACCACCCCGACTACTCTGGACCAGCCAACGAACAGCTGGATAGGGACATCGAGGTATGGGAAGTCAAAGCGGCCCTCCAGAAAGTCAATAGCAAATCAGCAGCCGGTCCCGACAGAATCACGAACAAGGTGATGCGAAATGTAAGCGACGAAGCCATCGAGGCAGTCACGAAATACTACAACGAATGCTGGCAAGCCGGACGTCTCCCCCAACAGTGGAAGACGGCCAAAATGATCCTACTCCCGAAACCGGGTGAGCCACCTGGAATCGAATACCTCAGGCCAATCTCGCTCACGTCCTGCGTGGGAAAGGCGCTCGAGCACGTTCTGATGAACAGATAGATGGCAGAGGTATCTCGAGGACAGGGGGCTCTACCCGAACACGATGTTTGGCTTCAGGGAAAAACTGAGCACACAAGACGCCATGCTGCTCATCAAGCACGAAGTCTTGGACACCACGGAAGGAAGAGCGCTTCTGGGGCTAGATCTCCAGAGCGCCTTCGACAAAGTCAACCACTCGGCGATCCTAGCAAGGGTCAACGATCTAGGATTCGGCCAAAGGAGCTACGCATACATCAAAGACTTCCTGACGGGACGCAAGGCCAAGCTGCAAGCCGGAGAGCTGGAGATGGAGGAGCGAGAACTGGGCAGCGTGGGAACCCCGCAAGGCTCGGTAATCTCGCCCCTCCTCTTCAACCTCGTGATGATCAAGGTGGCAGACAACCTGGGAAGGCTCGACGTGAAACATACAATATACGCCGACGATATAACACTCTGGTCAACGAGCGGAGAAGAACAAGAAACGCAAAACGAACTACAAGAAGCAATCCGGACCATCGAGGAAACACTAGAAGGGACGGGTCTAAAATGCTCGCCGAGCAAGTCAGGACTACTGATCATTAACCCAAGGCGCGCGAAGTGGGACAAGATCCAGCTAAATACTAAAGACGGACCCATCCCCAGAGTTGAAAAGATCCGAGTGCTAGGGCTGCTCGTGGAACGAGCGAGACAGAACGGAGCAACGATGAACAAGCTGGAAAACAAGACGAACGCAGCGACACAACTCATCAAGAGGGTGGCAGGCCGAAGAGGCGGTATGCGCGAACAAAACGTCACGCGCATTGTGCAGTCCTACGCAATCAGCCACATCACATACGTCGCCGCCTACCTCAGATGGAAATCCAACAAGAAGAAGAAGCTCAACGCACTCATCAGGAAAGTCTACAAGAATGCTCTCGGCCTATACCCCAACACGAACACCGAGAGGCTCGAGTCGCTCGGAATCCATAACACCTTCGATCAAATCATCAACGCACAGCATATCTCGCAAAGACAGAGACTAGAACAGACGAGAACGGGCAGAGCGCTACTATGCAGAGTGGAACTGCCAAGAACAAGCGAGGATATAACGATAGACAAGGAAATACCGCAAAAGGCGATGGCGAAACTAAATGTAAGACCCATTCCCAGGCACATGCATGCACCCGCAACACGACGACGAACGCAGGAAAGCAAGAGCACAAGCGCTATGCCGACTCTACAGAGAAGACAAGGGAGCGGTCTACGTTGACGCGGCGAAGCAAGGCGATAAGTGCGTGGCAGTCGTCTCGAGAGTGCACGGACGGAAGACTGCTGTCTTCCATAGGAGTCAAGACCAAGAACGTCCGAACAGCAGAGGAGGTGGCCATAGCGTTGGCAACGACGATCCCAACAACCACCACCATCCTCAGCGATTCGATGCAGGCCCTACGAAACTACGCGAAGGGAAGGATCAGTAACCAAGCCCTGAGACTCCTCAACCTCGACCGCCAGACCAACTTGATCTGGTGCCCGGCACACGAAGCCGGCAACGTGTTAGCGGACGAGACGGCTCGCGCACTCTTTGACCGAGCTGACTATGTCCCGACACGATACGAAACGAGAGACTACGGCGAACTCCTAAGAATATACAGATTGGACAGGCAAGAACTACCGGCACCGCACCCCAACCTCACTAGGAAGGAGGCGGTGACCTATAGACAGCTCCAAATGGAACTTATGCTCACACCAACGATAGGGAAACACATCATGCCCGAACTATACCAAGACGACAAATGCAAGCTGTGCAAGACAGCAATGGCAACACTACATCACATCGCTCGGGACTGCACGAAGAGACGAACGGAGGCCAGTCAAGAGACCAGCCTCCCACCGGAGCTCAAGAAGGCCGTAATGGCCGAAGACTACAATCAACAATTAGAGGCCGTCCAGCAGATCCAAGCGCTGCTCAAGAAACAGGCCCAAAACGGGTGGCCTCGCGGCAGCGGGAGGACGACGTGAGGCCGCGTCTGCTAGCATAGACTAGTACTGCAGGCTAAATAAAGATGTTTTACCACCACCACCACCACCTGTGAAATACACCTTTGACGGAAAGTTTCGATTGCTACGTACAAGCGCCAATTTTCACGGCCCATTTCAGATCGAGCCTTGGCATTTCAGACGCCGAGTATTGAGATCCTGAAGTTTGTCTGCCCTTAGGTGAAGCGACTTATATCTCCGCTGCAGAGCGCGAATTTAGCCGGTGCTGCACGACTGCTAACCTGGGGTGTCTGAATGTACATCGCGCAGCCATGATCTCGCATAATTCTGATTACTTTACTGAACATGAAATGTACAATAATTCCTAATTTCAATGCACTCCCACTAATAGAGCCGCCATTACGGACGTTGTGTTTCTCAGGAGATGCCGAGCCACTGAACCTTGTGACGGCGAATCCATGTCTATCCTTTTATGCAAATAACACATGTGTTGCCTTTTGTGGTGGCCTTGCCGCTGAGCAGATACCTTATGCAGCACACATTTCTCCCGACGAAATTAGTTTTTCTCGACAAGCAGGATGTAAGGACGTCAAGCACAAGCCATGTTTACCGTAGTGTCTCAGAACTGCAATGAGCTTTTCGCGTAACCAGAGTGATGGAGCGAAGCGAACGAAATAAAATTGAACAAGAAATGGAGGTCAGTTTTGGCTACCTTAATGCACATCTGCCTGGCGGATTGGAGTCGGAGGCACAAGCAAGAGACTTTGGAAAATGCTTTCCTTGGTCACGAAGCATCTTGCGGAGCTGCACTTATACGTCTTTACGTTTGATGCCACTGCTCATAGCTTTATAGCTTGTAGGCTGGAATGTATAGAGAATTTCCTTGGCAGTCATGGTTGAGACAGTTATTAAGCTTCGTGCTCAAAATAAACTTTCACTTATCGTGTTTTTTTTATGGATTACATTTTTGGCGGTTTGGATTGCTGATTACGGAAGTGTTGCGAAAGTTGACTGTCACGTAGTACTTACTCATTTGCAACGAACTCAGGTCGGTAACACCTTTGTGATGTGTTTCAAGTTTCAACTGTGAATACCATGAACATTAACTGTTTGTTTGTTTTTAATCGGAGAGATAAAAACGGTTATAGCTGTCCAACGTGGTGGGCAGTTTTAAACTGGGACTGAAACCGTAATAGTAAAGCAAACCGAAAACCATTTATGATTGAAATTTTTTCGGTAAACGTAACCGGAACGAAATCGATATTTTAATTTGATGGTAACAGTAACCGTAACCGTTATATCTTAACCGGTCACCGATATATTATATCTGGGGGCCTATGTTCGAAAAATATTTCGTTTCTCCTCAAAAGAAACGAAAGTGACGATATCGCGTCTGATTGTCTAGAGCAGGGGTCTCCAAACCCCGGCCCGCGGGCCGGATACGGCCCGCGGAGGCGTTCCAGCCGCCCCGCGGATGGCCGCAGTCTTTCCAGTGATGCCCGACCCGTGGCCCGCTTCTTCCAACCCAAAAAGTAAACGCTCGTAATAAACAAATCGGCGCCTCGACACGCACCAAAAACGCAAACGAAGATGTAAAAAAAGAATTAGAGAAAATTGTAGTGTTGTGCGAATATTCGAATTTTCGAATAGTAGTTTCGAATAATACGTTATTTGATATTCGCTTCGAGGTGAACTCTGATATTCGTCGAACTGTTGACCGCGGCGGATTTCGCCCCGTTGAGCGCGCTTGTGCCGAGCACCGGTGCACTGCAGAGAAGCAACACATGTGGAGCTCGCTTCCGCGGGTGTTGCTTCTTCGCAGCGCACCGGTGCTCGGTAAGAAGCGCGCTCAACGGGGCTTATCTGCCGCGATCAACACTTTCAAAGCGGGATGATGCGCACGTGCGCGTGGTGTGTGTACAAAGAAACGGTAACTTTGTGAATGTCAAATCTACACTACAGTATTAAAAAAATTAAACTGTGGCTGTTATACAAGCGTATGTGTTAGGAGTTGTCCTGACAACCTACGTTCATCATTCGTGATTGTCTTTTTTATTTTCTCAAATTCTAGATTTAATTAAGGATATTTGCATGTCGCAAGAATATTTATAAATACCCTTAATTAGTTATAGCTGGGCAGCTCTATATGCCTAATTTTATGTCAAATGCATCGTTTACTTGTCATTCCCGTGTAGGCAATGAACTTTCTGAGGGCTCAGTTCATAAATATAGCTAGATTAAAATGAGCTTAGATATGAACAAGCTTCGGAACAACTCAGATGGGTTTTCGTTTAGACATAGTGCAGTAGTGAAAACCTTGGAGGAACTATTCGGTATTTGATTCGAAAATATTTGGCCAAAACCACTATTCGCATCGAATTCGCCAAAACCACTATTCGCATCGAATTCGCTCCAAACTCAAAATCCACTGTGCGCACATGTCTGGAAAACTGCATAAAAAGGCCGGTTATCTCGCCATATTCTTTATTGTATATTATCATCACCAGAATTACTATTCATAGTTCCCTTCTTCATGTCTGCTTAACAATGAAAAACTTCCTTTGCGTTGTCGTATACATTGTGCCATAGTGATCTTCCGGTCTGATCAACTGTTTTCATTAGTCTTCTGCCCTGTGTAAATATGCCACAACTCCTATGTGCTTTGATTTGTGTCCGGTGAGTTTTCGAAGTTACTATTATTTTGTAATGCCATAATTAGTAAATTATTGCGCTTAAGAATAAAGTATATGTACTAGTTCATCTTACAAGTTTTGTTAATGTTTGCTTTAGTTTAATATTTTTTGTATTTAGATGCTTATTTAGATTTATTTGTTTAGTTTTTTTTTTCGTTTACATTGTCTCATCTAATTTTCGGCCCTGGAGACTCCAACAGGTCCCCGATCCGGCCCCTTAGCCAAAACGTTTAGAGACCCCTGGTCTAGAGGCTCAAATGACGGAAGAGGGAAACTTTCGTCATTCGAGCCTCTAACAAATCAGACGCGATATCGTCACTTCCGTTTCTTTTTGGGAGAACCGAAACATTTGTCGAACATAGCCCCCCTGTTCAGCATTTTCTTTTCAACAATAAAACAGCGGGACATTAACAATGATCTTGTAATACCATCGGCATTTGCAGACAGCACACCGTCTCAACTTTGCTTACTTTCTTTTCGAAAGCAGCCGAAAAGGAGCGGGACAGCAAAAACTAAAGGGTCGGCGCGCGGAGCTGGTGGCGGGTCCGTGCTCCAGATGGTGGGACGGCTGGGACGGCGCCGCTGTGGACAAAGGCGCCGGCGGCATGCTTCCGTTGCTACGCTCCATTTCTGCTTAACCTGGCAAATCGCTGGACGCTACAGGGTTGGTGGGCCAAAACAAGAGCCGGAGCGAGGCACGTGACAAAGCACTACGGATTCTGGAACTCGCGTGGAGCGCCGTCACCCATTTCGCTTCGATGCTTATGTTGGCTTTCATAGAATCAGAAAACTAGACGTTTGCCGGGCTTATTCTCACGGTGACAACTCTGCTGTGGCCAGAGGTCTTTGTGGCCGCGACAATTTCAACAAAACGAGAAAAACTGCTCCCCACACGTGACTTTCAGGGGCCAATATATGCTGTTGACGCCGTTCTGATGTAAACAATGGAGGGCTAACAAAACGGCTAGCCGGACGACGGTGGGCGCCAGAGTTCGTTTCTGTCCTGTATGCGACAGGCGAGCGAAAGCCTAGTGGCTCCAGGTTGTTCCACTCTTCCATGATATGTGCCCTTTCTATTCCCGAAATATTTTATTGAGAGAGAATACACGATCATGTGGAAAGTCCGGATATTTTTGTGGAAAGGCACTCACTTGAGTGAGCTACGCTTCAGCAAGCGAAACCTCGTCCACGATGTTTCATCGAATGACGTCTTCATTTTAGCGAGTGCGGTCGCCCGGTTGGCCAGGTGACATTAGTTTATTTCAGTGTCTTCAGTTTAAAGGGTTCATGAAACAATATCGGATTGGAATGTTCATGACTTTGCAGAGGCGTACTGATCCTAGTCTGGCACAAGTATACGTACACAGACCGCCACTGATTCAAAAGCTTCTTTGTCGCGGTGAAATTGCGAGAATAAAAGGGGACTATTTCTTTCAGTCTTGCCTTCGCAAAGCTTGATGGCGTAATTGTGGGACAGTCGAGCGCGGCTCATGGATTGGACACGAGAACTGCGTGAGCACTCGACTCCGGGTAGTAACAATCAATGACTCGGCGGACAGTCCGTATAGTGGCTCGTCTCCGACCACTGCGGTGATGAGAATAGCCGAACTCTAGCAATTCCTGGAGCTCAACACGCGTTTTTTACTTCGCCAATCCTAGCGCGTGGGTATGACTAGCTTTGGCTAAAGTCACTGGATCCTGGGAAATTAGCGTCATTACCTTGCCCACCTGCTAGCCGGAAACAAACAGGTACTAACATACAGACGACCAAAACCTCGCAAGGCGATTGGGTAATTGGTTTTCGTTGCCATGGAAATTGCCATTTCGGCCCCTTCAAATCTTCGAAGCTTCGAGAGGGTCGTTTTAATCCAGTCACACCAAGATCACCATGGAGCATCAATGTACTGAAGGCATTCCTCGCTAATATAAGCGTCTTTGACACTGTGTATGCAATCAACTTATCAATCATGAACATTTCCACGGATCCCTTACAATTATGTTGTTCTTCTTGCGTATCTCAAAACAGGAAAATTATTTTTCAATGCTTCCAAGCACCGACACCGCGTCTGGTGGTGGTTCGAAGATGTACGCTTGTTTTGCCGGTGTGTTGATAGCAAAATCTCGGCATACAAGAAACGTGTCTATAAATCTACCCGTCACCAGAGAATTTAGATCAGCTCACCAAGAACGGAGGGGTCAAGGAGAAACTGCTCATTTCACGGACCAAACTGGCGACCATACGGGGAGCTTGGCGCTACTTTCCCAGGATCCAGTCACTTTAGCGTTGGCGACATCGGATAGGCACTAGGCCACGTGGCCGCTTGTTCTGGCTCCGAGTTGAGGGGATCAACGATGCTCATATTTCTGGAATTTATTTGCCGACTGCCATTGCTTAGAAAGAAAGAAAAAAAAACTAAGGCAAATTTAGTCGGTTATTAACGTTAGGGAGTGATTCTAAGTAGTACTATTTAGCGAAAGAAGAAAAATCGTTTCGTGAACCCTTTAAACGGTTGATGTTAAAATGTAATTACTTTTTCGTAGTATTATCTCCCGTGAAAGAACGTTATTGTAAACTTTATTTAATGAATGCATCACGACGTTAAACGTTTAAAAATATTTATCTTAGGTATGAGGCACGCATAGCCTGCTCACGAATGGAATGGTTTAATTGTGACCCCGGTGGAAAGACGAGCGTCTACGGACGTTATGGTAACGGCGCTAAAGAAACAGCTTGACTGAGTTGGTCGTTTAGGGAAGACATGAGCATTCAGAGGCTGAACTGGCCTAGCACCAGATTCTACTCCCTTACAGCACAACCCCGATTTTCAGAAGTAAACATCCAAGGCGCCTTCGTGAACGTAAGGTGCGACACAAACTGAAATGAAAAAAAAAGAGGTTGGTTTATTGTGAGTGAAAGTCATTTATCGGTTTTCTCGTCTGTAGGTCATATATAACCCAATATTTTCCCGTCGGAAGTGAGTAAAAATCAGTAAAAACATGTTAAGAGAAAAAAAAAGAGATGGTATATTTTCATTTACTTCAATTATTGATGCGTATATTTTCCAATTCTATTAAATAATCGGAGGAAGCCTTTTATTTCAAAATAAGTTATGCAAATGTATTAGAAATGTGTTTTGAACAATTTTATGACAAATGCTAAGCAGTAAAGAATTTTAGGAATTGTTTTGATCTGGATGAGCATCGGTGCCGGCATGCGATCGTGCATGACCTCTGCGTGACGCACTTGAAGATCCCAGGGTAGCCGTTCTACATTGTCTATATTTGTTATCTTCAGCGTAGAGAAACGTCGCTTCTCTATATGGTTGACAAGCATCACGCTTTCTATGTATCCACACAAAAGCGAATTTTTACGACTCCGATTACTTGCGCCTCGCTGACACGTTGTAGAATATCAGGAATCACTTTAAGCCGTTTATGAAAAACATAGTTGTCAAAGATTTAAAAACAGATAGTCGAAAGCAGGGTGTTTTTGTTATTTGCTTGTTAAAAAAGGCATCGAACGGAAAAAGAAACCGGTTTTTATTGGTGGCTAACCGGTAACCGAAACGGTAAAAACCGACCCCCACCACCTCCTCTCCCCTCCCCCCCTCAAAAAAAAAGAATAACGAAACGAAATTGTGTTGAAGAAAAACGTTAAGCGTAACCGAACCGTTATATTTATTGGTTTCCGTCCCTGGTTTTAAGCTGATTCACAAAAGGATTGGCAACGTTCGGCTGCTCCTCTGATGCTTCCAGTTTCAAGAGTGCCTTTTCCAATTTCCTTCTATCGGCTTGGGTTATCATTCTTCCTTTAAAGCATTGCTCTCGAAACTTTTTGGCTAAGGGCAGTGGCATACAACTTGTTTTTGAGTGGGGGGGGGAAGCAAACCAGACCCCCCTCCCATGGCCGGGGGCGGTGCCCTTGGTACCCCTAGGGCGCCGCCGGCCAGTGTTTGCCCAGTGGCGGCTGTTTCAAGCCGGGGGGGGGGGGGCAAACACATGCTTGCCCCCCCCCCCCACACACACTGAGAACTGGGGGGGGGGGGGGCAAGCGCCTCCCTTGCCTCCCCCCGGTTGGAAAAGAAAGATGAATTAAAGACGAATAAAAACTAAGTAAATAAATCTAGATAAACATTTAAACACAAAAAATGAAAGCCGTTTACAACTCACAGTAACGCCGAATTGGAGCGCAGCTCTTGGAGGAGGAGGAGGGAAGGGTACTGAGAGAAGGGTATACCCCTCCTTTCTCCTCCTCCCCTCACAGGGGTCACGTGACCTGGGGGTCACGTGATCTCGGCGGGGGGGGGGTCAGATGACCTGTGGGGGTCGCGTGACCTGGGGGGTCACGTGACCTGGGGGGGGTCACGTGACCTTACAATTACGCCGACGGCGACGTCGACGCCGCTCAAGCCGGAAACGGGCGCCTAAGAGCTGCGCTGTAAAAGGAATGTTAGAGTTAAGTATTAAAAACCCTAAGGTGGATGAATGCACATACCTCAAATCGGTATGTAATATTTAGCTAATTATGACAATACAGAGCACTTGCGTCCAAGAAAACTCACCAGGAATAAATCAAAGCGCATGGAAACTTTGGCATATTCCAACAGGGCAGAAGACTAATGAGGAGGGAAAACTAGGGCTGACAACATGCAATCGTTGTGCAAGAGGAAACTAATTGTAATGTACATGATAACGCAATGTAATTTTACATGGTTACGTGGGCATGAAGCAGGGGAATAAGAATGGTAATGCTAGTTATGGCAATGTTCAATTAATAAGATGGCGAGGCGACCCTGTTATGATGCAATTCCTCTCGTTCTTTCTGGTATCTTAGTTTGCGCATTTAGATAATGTCGTGGCGCCGTTTCTTTAGGCGCACGTTATGTGCCGCTAGCCCGAATCTGCTGGATGTTTCTGACCTGACCGCGGCCAGCCGCGGCCAGGTTGGAAGATTACAGCGTTCCTGGGTTTGGAGACCCCTGCTTTAAAGCGATAGCGATTTATATGGGGACATTCCATGGACGTTGCTTGCTCGTGATGGTCGTTGGTAGCGCCAGAAGGAAAAAGGGGAAGGGAGGAGAGTGTTAGCGGACTGCTCGACTGCTCGCACCCTCCTCCCTCCCTTCCGTATCCTTTCCGCTTACGGTGCGACTGACACGGGCTAGCCCCATCCCACCAACCCTAACAAGTGCTACCCGATCAAGTGCGTGCACTACATTTAACAAAATGTCTAAACCAGGCTATTTTCCTTGGAGAAGGAGGGGGAAGGGAAATTTGCATCATCAAATCATTGCTCTTAGCAGGCCCCTTATACCTGCACACGCAGTCTAAGTGGGTATTTCGTACCTTTTTAATAAAACGTAGAGAATGTTTACACTCGTAAATGTTAACCACTTACGCAATCTAGACAACACGGCGGACATAAGGTTACATACCCCACCGTATCGTCAATAGGGAGTTTTTAGTAAATCGTTCCGATAACCCGGATAACTATACCCGACACTCCGCCGACGCCTTTGAGCATGCATCGTATCGTTATCGGGTATCGTTATCAGGGGTATCGTAACGAACTACTAAAACTCCCTGATAGTATACCTGCGGTCGGTTGGGTTCCGTTTGAACCACGCCGACATGAGTGACAGCTGTCCAGGGGTGTCGTCGGCCCTGCTGTCCGCCGGTGTCCCCGGGACGCAGTCTTCGCTCATTGGTGCACGTCGCCGGATTCTCGCAAGGTAGAGTTCGGCAGTTCTTCGGACGAAGTGAGGCACCAGACGGGTCGTTGGCTTCCGATGCCTTTTGCAGTCAAATTCTGACCCGAAATATCGTTCGATCGACAAGCGCGGAGTGATTTGTTTTTCGAGATACCGCACGTGCAAACAAGACGCAGCGGTGCTCTTGTCTCTTTTGTTTTCTTATTTGATGCACGTGTTAATGAAGGCGCTGTATTTGAAATCAACTAGTTTTGGTTTCAATTTGGACTCTACCCAAATTTAAAATATGGTTACGAAATCGGAAATATCTATTTTTGCGGGAGAATATATAGTGAATGAGAGATGGATTGTATCGGAATACCTAGCGACAAAATGACCATGATGTGACTGCGGAAATAAACGAGGAAAGAGGACGAGACACTTTCGCTGTGGTGTAGTTAGTTTCTAAAAGAAAGAAAGTACTACAATAAAATAACCACCATATATGTAGAGGCCAATGCTTACAAAGGTCGAAGAATTCGTCTCCCAGTTCAGAGGTGAAAGTTTTTATGTACAAGAGCCACGCAGCTACATCGACAAAGCACGTTAGTGGAATGAACGTTCACGTTTTATCGCTCAAACGAGGAAAGTTGATTCCGTCTCCGTTCGGCAGCATTGCGAAGTAGCTCTCGCTTTCTGGAAGGCGCAGCAAGTACAAGATTTTCTCAACTCCAATGAAATATTCACCGCGCATCTATCGAGTCCACATAAGAACAAAATAAAGTTTATTACTACAAATCACAGAGCATTCGTCAGTCTAATTGAAACAGTATTTTTTTAGCTCCGCGACTGTCTCGAGAGAGCGGTACCCGTTGATGAAGTCGATGTAGCGAGACACCTTCGTGTAGCGCTTTGGCGACCCGGGCTTCCTGTGACTGTTCAGTTGATTGTTGAAGACTCCCTCGAAGAACCAGACGCCGCCCACCACTCGCATCAGAGGTCCTCCTTCGTCGCTCTGTAGGACAAAGTATTTTTACGGTGTACGATGGCAAATTACGATAAACGGGAACAGCAATGACAATTTAAAAAAAACACTGTCTAAAAACATGGCCGGTCACTAAGGATCTCAAAGAACGTCCATAAGACACAAGAAATGTTTAAAAGAAAAGTTACAGTTCAAACTCGCCACGTAATCTGCACGTAACTGCAAGGTCGTGTAAAAGAAATAATTAGAATTTTGATGTTACTCTGGCCTAACTATTGATGCACCATTTACTAGATACCTATATCGTTTTTTTTTTGAATTAGTAAAGTGAATCTGACTTTTTTTTTTAGTCACCTTGAACGTAAGGAGGTAGGTATTGGATAGCCAGCTTATACTGAAGTAATTTTAGGGAAACCCTTTATTCTAAGATATTCCAATGCCGTGTCAATTAGCACATATAACGCTGCACTTTTTGTCGCAAATAATTTAAATTTATCAAGCTGACCAGGAGGTTTAAAACAATTTCTCTTCTGTTTCTATCCTTTGAAATAGCCCGAGACAATTTTGGTATATTTTTATATTTGTGACAAAGAAACGACAAGAACATTCGACGAAATACTCGGAAATCCCTAAACCAGATTGGATTCAGTGAGGCTGCACCAATTTTGACAATTACTGAATCCACCTGACTGTTCTTTTCAGCTGCCTTGGGTACATTCATGAGTATGCCACTGGCAATTAAAATATGCTATTGAAACTGAGAAACTTGAGACCACCTTGAGCAGATCTTTCTAGACAAAACTCGTAAAGTTATGCAAGTGTGTGTGTGCCTTCTGGTAGCGCAAGCGTTTAAGCACTGAGAAAATATAGTAAGTGAATCACACACTGTTTTGATGAATCATTTTAAGCGCCATCACCTCGTCTGATTGGGGCAACAAACAGCAAAGCATGGTTTACATACTCAAATATTTATTTATTTATAAATACTACATACTCCAATTTGGAGACACGGTAGGAGTGAAAAAACACTTAAAATAAACAGAAAACAACAGGCTAACAGCCGACAGTGCCTAAAAATGAACAATGGGCGCTCATGTAAATACACCTCGAAGCATAAATACAAAAGTCAACTACGCCAATTCTATTAATAGAACAAAGAGGTACACAAGAAAGAAACAAAAGAATACGCCCTACATGTCACAGCTCACAAAAATAATACACATTGAGCAGAGAAATAAATTACAGGTAGTTGTTTGAGCTATTAACAAATTCTGGCAAGCTGCAAGAATGAACAATTTCCTCGGGTAACTCTTTCCACTTATTGACTGTTCGTGGAAAAAACGAGTACTTAAAGCATCTATTCTGCAGCTAAACTCGGCGATGGCTCTGCTATTTCGATTTCTGGAAGGATATCTTGGGACCCCAAGTGGTGGTGTTATGCACAAATATTTATTCAGGTTTATATGACAGGAACTTAGACTGAACGCAAACTTCAATCTGTACACCTTACGTCTATGCTGCAATGTAGGCAAGCCTGCCTGCTCATAAAGGGCTGAGACTGAGTCAAGGCGACCATATTTGTTAAAAATAAAATTGAGTGCTCTTTTTGTACATTTTCAAGTAAGGAAATATTCTGTGCAGTGTAGGGATCCCATACGACCGCAGCATATTCCAAAGTAGAACGAAGAATTTTTTATAA
This sequence comes from Ixodes ricinus, assembly GCA_037355805.1. Taxonomy (NCBI): domain Eukaryota; kingdom Metazoa; phylum Arthropoda; class Arachnida; order Ixodida; family Ixodidae; genus Ixodes; species Ixodes ricinus. The sequence continues at coordinate 86,447 of JAZHYW010009748.1, forward strand.
GCGGTCAGTTTGATATCCACGTTAGCTTGTTTGAAATTTCGACTCAAGTACCATAGTTTCGAGAGTACCTTACGCGCTATGTAGTTAACATGAGTATTTCAACGTAAATTGTCACTAAATAGAACTCCAAGGTACTTATAGGACGAGACTTCTGAAAGGATATGACTCTCCATTGCGTAAACAAGAAGTTTACGTTTGTAGACACTTTTTATGGGGTTTAATGAAATTTGCCAGGTCCAGCACCATGCCTGAATTTTGCGAAGGCCAGTATATTAAGTTGAACTTGGTCATTTACATCACGGACTTCACTGTACAATATGGCGTCATCGGCAAACAAGCGTTACCCTGTTAGCAACCTTGTTTTACGCTTGAGTGTCACTTACGGACCCTAAAAGAGCATATTCTTCACTTAATTCACCAAAACGTTGATGTTGAATGCGGTGAGCGAGTAACTTAAGGCCATAAGCAAGCAAGGCAAACAAAGAGAGCGTACGGATGACAGCTTTCGCATGTCATCCGTACGCAATGGTGATATACGATACGAATGATAGCGCCGAGTGCTACGTTTGAATGGCGATACGAGAGGAACGAAGTTCCCTGACGTATACGTGTACGTGACGGTGAATGCGTTCCCATGTGTCTTCCAATAGATCAACTGACTGCTGACAAACAAGCTCGAGTTTGCCCCCACCACGGGTGAGCACTGTGCGGGCGCAGGAGTCAGATCCGTGTAAAGTGATTTCTGTTGCTCTGTGGTTAAAGGGATCATGAAAGAATATCGGGTTGGAATGTTCATGACTTTGCAGAGGCGTACTGGTCCTAGTCTTGCTCAAGTATTGAACATGATGAAAAATCGCACACAGAAAGACAAGGACAAAAGAGGAAGGAATACAAAACACAGACAGGCGCGTACTCAGAATTCTGGTATACTCGGTGTAAAAAGGAAAGATGATCAAGATTAATTCTTGACAGGGGACACCGGCACCAGTGAAAACACAGTTCAGTCACAGCCAAATGATCGCAAAAAGGCAACTTCTCTTTCACTCAAAGCAACCGACGGGTGACTAACGTAGCATCGGCCAAACCATAGCCTATGGCCAAACCCAAGATGGTAAACGTCTCGAGCAGCTCGCGTGTTTACTTTCTTTGAATCGCCCAATGATTGAAGTGTTTTTTTAAAGATGGTTAACATATACAGCTCTTACAATGTACCGAAAGGTGACCTCCTACAGTTGATGTTAGAGAAATATTGTGTTCTCGCAGGCGGTCATTCAGACACCTGTAGCTAACATCAACTGTAGGATATCACCTCATTCTAAAAACTGTACGTGTTCATTATCTTTAGAAAAAACCTTAATCATAGGGTGGTTTAAAGAAAAACAAACACGCGAGGTACTCGAGGCGTTTACTATCTTGGGTTTGGTCGCTCACTGCGTTAGTCAGTCGTCGGTTGCTTTGAGTGACAAAGAAGTTGCCTTTTTGCGATCATTTGTCTGTGACTGAACTGTATTCCCCTGGTGCCGGTGTCCCCTGTCATGAATGATTGTTCTGTCATCTTTCCTTTCTTCACCTATTATACCATAGTTGTGAGTACGCGCCTGTCTGTGTTCTGTGTTTCTTCCTCATTTGTCATTGTCTCTCTTGCGCGATTTTTCATCATGCTCAACGTTTACCAACGCTTTTCTAAAGTTAAGAACATGAGAAGGTGCTTTGGTGAGTAATAACTCTAAACCTCTCACCTTTTTTCCCTTATTATTCTCTCTTTTTACGCTCTTCATCTGTTCTTTTTTAATTTTATTTTAGCTTATCGGCTAGACTATACTCCGTTCCACCTTCAGGCCCAGCGCAGTGGACGCCACGAGCCATCCCAGCCGTTCCAGCGCCGGGAGAAAGTCGCGTGACCGGCCGGTGGGGCAGAGCGACACAGGGAGCTCAAGGTCGCATGACACTCTCTCAACGCCGCATTGGCTGGGATGGCTTTTAGCGTCCGCTGCGCTCGTACTGAAGGTGAAACGGAGTATAAGCCTCTCCAAATTTCATATTTATTTTAATAAAACTACTTTATTTATCTCTTTCTCACTTTATTTCTTCAGCGTTTACCAACTCGCCCAGATTACCACTTGCCCAAGTATACTCGCACAGACGCCACTGATTCAGAAGATTATTTGTCCCGGTGAAACTGCGAAGCTAAAAGTGGACTATTTCTTTAGTCTTGCCTTCGCAAAGCTTGATGTCGTAATTGACCTATCTCACCAGCCAGTTTGCCTACGCCACTGCTGCAGCAATACAACGAGGGAACTTTAGTCTTTCTGCACGCTTGACAACACCGCTGGAGCTTTGCGTGTGTAGCACGAGACGGCTCGAGCCCTCGCATGCACAGCCGTCTGCATCCTGTGAACTAAAGTTATGGCGGCGTCACGCATGCGCCGAAGGCTTAGAGAGATCGGTCTATTGTGGGATCGGAACCAGCCACCTGGCGACAGTCGCGCGCGGCCCATGGATTGGACACGAGAACTGCGTAGGCACTTGACTTCGGCTCGTAATAATCAATGCCTCGGCGGACACTTGGGTAGTGTCTCGTGTCCAACCACTGCGGTGACGAGAAAAGCCGAACTCTAAAGCCCGGTTCACACAGTTGCGTTTGACTGCGTTGCGGCAGCGAGACACCAGGACATCCCTGCTTCTTATATCGCGTGCCAAGAGGATTCCTTGAATTGGATTCCGCACTTCATACGAAGCACAGATGTGCCGGTGACTCGCTTTCGGTTCTCGCCGCAACGCAGTCAAACGCACTCAAACGCAAGTGTCTGAACCGGCCTTAACAATGCCTGGGACTCAGCACGCGTTTTCTACTTTGCCAACCCAAGAGCGTGGCTCTGATTAAAGGCCGGTTCACACACTTGCGTTTGACTGCGTTTGACTGCGTTGCGGCGAGAACCGAAAGCGAGTCACCGAGTACATCTGTGCTTCCCATGAAGCGTGGAATCAATTCAAGGAATCTTCTTGGCACGCGATATAAGAAGCAGGGATGTCCTGGTGTCTCGCTGCCGCAACGCACTCAAACGCAGTCAAACGCAACTGTGTGAACGGACTTGAGCCCGGTTCACACAGTTGCGTTTGACTGCGTTTGACTGCGTTGCGGCAGCGAGACATCAGGGCATCCCTAACTTCTTATATCGCGTGCAAATACGATTCCTTGAATTGGATTCCACGCTTCATACGAAGCACAGATGTGCCGGTGACTCGCTTTCGGTTGTCGCCGCAACGCAGTCAAACGCACTCAAACGCAAGTGTCTGAACCGGCCTTTAACGTTGGCGGCATAGGATATGCATCAGGCCACGTGGCCGCCTTTTCTGGCTCCGAGTTGAAGGGACAAACGATGCTCATATTTCTCAAATTTTTACAGCGGAGCTGTTAAGGGCTAGATTCTCTAGTATCGCGTCCGCGGGCAAACGAATCTCGACACAAAACTCTGGACAGCTGCCATCTATGAGCGACGGCGGCAACCAAACAACCGACAAGCCGGTTGTCTGGTTTCCTGCCGTCGTTCATAGATGGCGGCGACCTTTCTAGTCTTTCCACTCTGGCTTGCCGACCTGCGGCCGGCAATTACATTCATTCCCACAATTATACAGCTTCGCTGATCTTCCTTCTTCACCAAAATAAAAAGGCTAAAAGATTTCTTTTTTGCGACTGTTATTGTTTAGAAAAAAACAACAACTAAGGCACGTTTATTCAGTTATAAACGTTAGGGTGTGATTTTAAGTAGTATTTAGCGAAAATAAGAAAAATATCGTTTCATGGCTCTTTTAGTAAGCACGTGAAAACAGCTAGTGCTCACTAGATTCCTTTCACGGCGTCCAAACTATTGTTCATGGCAGACGACAAGCTGAGAGACCTACACTGTTGTTCGCAAACAAGTCCGCATCTGCCCACACTTATATACGTGTGGTGTAGGCATTGCGCGTGTGCGGGAACATATCCGCGTCAAGTCATACGTTTACTCATGCTCCGCGTCGACAGCCCCGCATCTGCAACTTTGTGACGTCAGAGCCACTTCTTGTCTACAACATCATATAAATATCTGTTACGGTTTCAATATTTTAATGTAGATAAGGACTGCCGGTGATCTTTTAATATAAACGCGTTCCGCAAGAAAAAACTATTCAAGCCATGACGTTGTCTACTTACTTTGCAGGAATAGTCATTGTCGTCGGTCGTACAAATGGTGTTGTGCGCCGCTATCTGGAAGTCGCGGCCGCAACGGAAGTCGGTGATGCTTTCAGTGCGCGCTTGACACAGACCGCCCGCTGCAAAGTAGAAAAATCAAACAAATCTAAACAACTAGACCGTAATTCAGTGTGTGCTCGATTGTAAAACAAAAAATGTCATGGTTCGTATGATTCCGACCTCGTCGTCGAGAGTTTAACCCTTACCATGGAATGTCGTTAAACCATTTTTTTTGTCTGTTTTTCGCCACCGGTAAATACCATATACAGCTTGTTTTCTTTTTTTCGCACTGTGGCGGTGTAGAACGCGTTACAAATACAGAAACCAGATAAAAATAAAGAGCATGAAAGGGAGGCACGCCAGCCTCGGCTCTAAGCGCTTCTGGAAGATCTGCAGAAATGCCAGTTTACATATGAGCCATCTGATTGTTTTTAAAACCGGGGCAAGATATCCGCGCGTACCCCTTCTCAGAGAAAATCTCACCGCTTTGCTAAAACATCAGCTCGTCTTCACCCCTGCCAGTTTCAATTTTAACGTGCATCGTGTACCGGCGTATACGGTCCCGCATCCGTACCGCGTGGTGCACGTTAAGGACTCCAGGCTAGTGGTCGCGCTGCAGTGGCAATTTTTTCTCATCTACATGGGCTGCACCAGGCTCCTAACTTCCTACTGTCTAAATATACGCTGGACACAACTTATTTTACCCGCTGTCACGTTTCTTTTCATTTGAATGAGCTAAAGTGATTGCAAGATCCGTGAAAGTATATTCGCGTGCAAGGAGTATCATCGCAAAAGGTTAAATTAATTGTTTGGAGGGTGAGACCGCGTTTAAAATTTGTTGTATGGAGGTTTAAAAAGTTTGCGATGTATGGCGTCTAACCTGTAAATCTGCGATTTGATCAGGGTTATAGTACGACTGGCGTTCTGGAGTCTTTCAAGTGCATCACGTAGTAGAGATTATGCGACCGCCCTGCCCGCGAAGCGAGGTGCCACATGTAATTCGACGTGAGGTCTAATGAGGCAATGAAGAAAAGTCAATTAGATTTTAGTATACTTTTGTTCAAACCATCCATAGCGTCCTCAGTAGGGCAGCATATGGGAGCGAGGAAACATGTACACGTAAGTGCTCACGAAACCAAAAGACAGCGAGACATTGTTGAAACTGTTCATTACGTAATAAAGCACTCAGTAACGAGAGTGTCGAACCGAAATTTTTATCGGTTCGGTTCCGGTTCGGGTTCACGGATTTTGGTTCAGCTCCGGTTCAGTTCCGGGGAGCGAAAAATAACGGTTCGAACCGGTTTGAACCGGTTCGAACCGGTTTGAACCGCTAAACTGAGAATATATTTTCCGCGTTCGTTTGGCAATATGCGCTTTTTCAAGAGTGGAACGAGTAACTATATAGCTTTTTTATCGTTTGTTGATTCCACTTTTTCTTTTTTTCAGGTACCGAAACTAAATTGCTTTGTTTAATTTCGATGAAACAGTACATGAAAAGCTAGATTAACATATATGGCTCAACATCTATTTCTTTTTACCTCAGTCGCACATATTTTGCCTGAATCTAAAGGTTATCAGTCTGGTGGGTCGTCTAAAATGCGCGTGGTTAGTAACCCTTTGCGTTGAACTATTAAAAGTCAAGTCCTACTGTGCTCTTGTACTGAGAAATAAGTTAGCGAATACAATTATGAAATGGACACGTTCTCGCCATATATATTCTGAAGTCTAGATTATGAAATATGTTTCACAATATATATGATGACGATGAAACTGAGCTTAAAGCAATAATATTTTCAAAATGTCAGGAGAGTTTTAGGACAAACCCTTTCAGCGTACCTTTTATAGAAACTCTGAGCGGCAAGCACAATGCTTGCTTTCCTGATCAATATTGTTTAAACTCAGCGCCGTGATGCAGGCGAATAATAATGCGGAAAGAGTGACCTTCGTATTCAGTTCAGATATGACCTAAAATAGAGCGCATTGAAGTGCACCTTTTCGACATAGATTGGCGTTTGATGTTTGTTCTTTATAAGATGCCGATCAATTCAATTAGTAAAGAAGCATCATCCTTGCTAATTGGTGATTTGTTGTTAAATACAAAGAAGTGGTATTTCATAATCTACTCGACATTACAGCTACTTAATTGGTCACTTTCTGACGGTCTGCGTGTGCAATCGTCATAGTTCTGTCTCGCGCCACTGTGTATGTACTTTGTTTTCATCCAGCCCACTGACACATAAAATTGTTGTTCATCAAATGAAAGAAACAGCAGACTTCTATATGTTTGAGAAGATGAATATGCGTCAGGAACGTAAGTTATTTAAATCAGCTTCAAAATAAAAGAAAAATGCATAAGTTTCTTTCAAATCTCTTATACACGTGCTCTCCGAGGATAAAAATGCCAGAAGAAATCTGCAAAGCATATTTCAGATAATTTGTAGGTGCATTAACTTATGATACACCTCTTTATGGTGATAGGCCCTTTATTTATGTCATGTCTTCAGGTAGTAAGAAAATATTTGTTATTGTCATTATTAATTTGACTGTATGAAGTTCACATAACCGCTTCAGACTGACACGGGAGGACGATACTCAAAAATACGCCATCTGTTGAGTCTGCGGAACCTGCTTATTTGTTCGCCGTTTGGCAGTGTGAAACACCAGGTCGCGGGGTTTGCATAAAAGAACTGCGTGCTCACGTCATGGATTAAGGCAAATGCACGAAATGTGCAGAGAGAGAGATAATAAATTGTTCTAAATAATGCCATACACGACGCCTTACTGCAAAAAGAACTATACGGGGATGCATGTTTTAAACGTAAACACGTTTGGCGTGATTCCGTCTGGTCGGGTCAAAAAGTTGAGAAATGCAGACCAACACAAACCAAGTCCTAAACATATATAGTAGCCCGACGCTTCAATAGGTCGGTCTCGATAGGTCGACAGCCACTTAACCGTCGGCGTTTGTCAACGGACTAGGGCACTTGAAGAAGAAAAAGTGGGTGAAGCAAACGACACACCGTAGATAAAAATAAGCTGCTGCTCTCCACAACCATATAACCGCCCTTAAAAAAAAAAAAAATCGGTTTTGAAACGTCGGATTTTTTACTGTTCAGGACTTGGTTGGTTATGGTGTATATTTTTCTAGCAGAGATGCGTGTAATGATGTTCCTAATTACACATAAATATAGCAAAAAACAAACAATATATTTCTAAATTACATCACATTGGGACATCGGATTGCACGAGCTCGAAACTTCGCAAGAATACTGTCTTGGGAGGCTAAAGTGATATTTGGTTTTACGAGCACTTGTTTTGTGGCCTGATTTACAACTCCGTGCTCTATCAGTCATGCGCGCTCTAACATTTTGATGAGGCTGCAGCATATCATCGCGAGACTGCTATATATACTGCACAACTTTCAATTTGGACATCCCTTTTTGCTATACTTTGTTTCAGCTTAAAGGGGCATTGCAAAGGGACGAAGAAAACCAAATGCTGCTTCGAACGGCGTGCCTATCAGTGTCAAACATGGGCGTTAAGTGACGACATTGATCTAGAACGTGCGATAATGATGACGATAGAATTCTAGAGGTAGAACTTGCTAAATAGGCGCCAAGTACCCCTTCTGATCCGTTCAAGCACGTGACTCTCACTCATATATTTGCTTGGAACACCTGTAAATTGGTGGGGCGCTCACATCTTCATAACTGGATCTTAATTTACAACACTTAGGAAGATCGCGCATGATTGTCTCACGCTCTTGTCATTTAGGTTCTCTATTGGGCTCAGACGAATAACGTCATCAACAAAAGAAAATGCTCTTAAAATTCTGAACCCCTTTCAGCTATTATGTTCAAAATACGCCAGATTTCTTGTTTATTTTAAGTTTAATGTGCTGCTAGAGTCCCAGCCACTAATTCGAGCGAAAGCAATGCAAATAAAACAAAAATGGCCGGAAACGTTTGCATGGCCCCTTCAAGTCCAGATGCACCCGATGCTACAAACCAACACTAAGATTTTGGATAGAGTACGAAGATAAAGTGTCGCGAGAATTACACGAGGCATATGAAATTAGGACCAGGAGAAGAAATGCATAAGTCACACGTCCCTATCTCTCATCTACGAATGAGTTTGAATTTTTTAAACGCGGGCTGAGCAGATAGGGTAAACAGGGTTTTTGTGGCTATATAACGTGTGAAGTTTCAATAAACTGCAGTTCACAGGGCGCCTTGTTCCTGTTTCCCTTCGTCTGTGTCCCTGCATTTTTTCGGCGCTTTTTGTTTGCAATGAACCAACTGGCCCAAATATCTACTATGCTACAAGCACGAGCCTTAGGTCTCAACCACCTGCGCTGCAGGAGCGCGTGTGTTTGCACGCTGAAAGCCCGAGCTGATTTTTTTAGTTTTTGATACGCTCACACTCAAAGGAGCGGTGCAACGATATTTAATTGGAATGTTTTAACCGTACACGAGCTTACTGGCACAAGTGGGAGTCAAGGATTCTCGCAAGCAACGCCACTTGCAAAAAACTCTTTTGTTGCGGTGTAATTTCAAAGACAAGAGCGACCATTTTCATTCAATCTCTCCTTTGCAAAATTTGATGACGTAAAGTGGGGATCGCAGTACACCCATATGACGATATTTGAATGCGGTTCGCAGATTGGACCGAGCATTGCGTGGGCACTCGATTTGGGCTCGTGATAATTACTAGCTCGAGAAGCATTCGGGTAGTGGCCCGTGTCCAATCGCCTCGACGACGACAATAGCCGAGCCATAACAATGTCTGGATCTCAGCGCGTGTCCTGTGCTTTGCCAACCCCAGCGCGTGGCCATGATCAACATTGGCGGCATATAATCGGCTCCAGATCACGTGGCCGCTTGTTCTGGCTGCGAGTTGAGGGCGAACGCTGCTTGTTTTCTTTATTTTTTTCTGGGACTTCTATTGCGTGGGGTGAAAAACGAACGCGTGTATCATAGAGTCATCAACGTCAGGGATCTGTTCTGAGCGGTGTTTGCGCAAAGTAAAAATTGTTGCAATGCTCCTCTAAAGTGAAGAGGAGTATTAGTTGAGAACACCAGCACGCAACAGAAAACTGACTGCTAACCATGGTTTGCAGTGACATCATCGCACTATATACGAGTGGACGAGATTTATTTTTGCTGAGAAAATCAGATCCCGAGGTGAAAATGCACACTGAGAAGGTCGCGCCAGTGCCAACAGCCATGTACTCGAAACAAAATTATTTTGCTAGTGCAGCGTCGTAGGAACGGCGCGAGCAGTCTGGCACCCCGAAATTCGCTTTCTGGCAGGGGTGATTTCGCAAACTGAGTGATTTTGCGGATCACGCTGTCTGCTCTGTGCCGAAGATGCGGAGCAGAGAAACTTTTACAACACAGAGGTGTTTTTAACCCTCCTCCCCCCCCCTCCCTTTTTTTTTTTCATTTGATGATGCTTTTCAACAGAATACTTTTTATTTCTGGGGTACTCCCTTCTTTGTTTAGGTGTGCCAGATTCGACAATTATATTACGGTCATTTGTTTTGCAGTAATTTTTCATTTCTTTATTCTTGCATCCAAAAACTGAAGTTTAAACAAAACTGCGAGAATTTGAGCGGCTTCCGACTTTCGGCTGTCCGTCAAAGGCCACTAGAATCTCTTTTCAGGTATCCCTGTCGTACAAACTTGTAGTTCTATTTAATCGTTAGATTAATAAGCCATATTCAGTCTTTTTCAATTCTTCTATTCTCGGGGACAACTTTCTCGGACAGTTCAGCAACAACAAAAACATGTTTGAGTGCCTCAATGATGTGTACATGCAAAATAGTTCATGCAACAATTTTCGTACTTTCAGTAAATACCGCTAAGAGGTAATCCCTGACGTTGATAGCTTGCAAAAACACTTATTAGTTTTCCTCTCTGCTCACTGGCAGACGCAGGAAAAATAAAGGAAAGAAACAGCTATCCCCTTATCGACTCGCTATTAGAACAGGCGACAATGTGATCTGACGCTAATTGTTTGCCGCCAGTGTTCATCATAGTCATGCGCTGGTGCTGGCAAAGAATAAAGCATGGGTTGAGATTTAGGCTTTATTAGAGTTTGGCTATTCTCATCTTTGATTGAACACGAGCCAACACGAATGTTTGAGCGATGCTGATAGTCAGAACCCGAGCACTCGGCTCAGGCTCATGACAACCGAGTACGTCATGGTGTCGCATGACTCGCGGTGAAAAGTCGTGATGGCTAATGCCCCTGAATAAAAAAAGGTAGCGCCATCTTCTCCCTCCTCCTTTGACGCGCACACTTTTTATGTTTATGTTTTGCTTTTTTACACCCGCGCGTCGACTGTAGCGCCGCCTGGTTTGGCCCAAGATAGCACACGGCCTAGCTGCAGTCAGAGCGCAGTCAAAGGCTGAAAGACACGCAAATACATACACACAGGCTAAAGCGCACTGTCACGGTCTATCAGCCTCTGAAGGATGTGCTCAAAGAAAGACAATGAAAGCCATGACGTTGCACAGTCGGCGTTATTTGATTGGCGACATGAGCTCATAGCATGCACTGCACTTCTACAGCATAGGCGTTTCCCTCCTCCTCTGACGTGCACACCTTTTATCTTTATGTTTTGCTTTTCTACACCCGCGCGTCGACGGTAGCGCCGCCTGGTTTGGCCCAAGATAGCAGGCGTCATTCTTCAAAGGATGTCGCTACTTTTCTGTACAAATAGGCTTTAGTGATGGCATGTGACGTCACGGTGTCAACAACGCTAATACATCTATATTCCGTTGCAACTCAAGAAGGTAGGGTGGGGGAAAAGAAGGCCGGGGAGGAAGAAGCAGACGGAACGTTGGAGAAGAGAGGGGAAATTGACGTTACTGAATTTAACTCGACTTTGACGCGGTGAGTAATCTACGCCACGGGCCACGTGACGTGACATTGTTTGACAGCATGTCTTGAAGCCATGACGTCACGTGAGACACTGAATAATCGTAGTGCCAATACAAAAGCGCCACGAAAACCCAGAATTTCTTATACATTGCAAGTCGGTTTATGACAATTTGATCACTACATAGAAATGCAGCTGCCAATTTTTACTTCTCCAACACTGATTTTGTAATAAAAAAATTACCGTGAACCGTTCTGAACCGGTTACCGTTATATTTTTTCCGGTTCAGTTCCGGTTCGGTTCCAAGATGGCGGTCGAGATTTCGGTTCGGTTCAGTTCCGGTTCGGCTAAAAATAACGGTTCTGTTCCGGTTTTCGGTTCGGTTCGGTTCCGGTTCGACACCCTGCTCAGTAACCTCCACATGATATGCCTGCCCACCGACCGGACGCTGGCGACAAAAGCGCGAAGTTATCGTAGTGATAGTCCGATCGGTGCGCTTCGTGAACTTCGACCCCAACTTTGTGTTTGACGAGTTTAGAGCCCCAGCACTAACCAGAGGTGTGGTCCGAACCGGTCGCGTACAGGGTGGTTTTATCTGGAAGCTCGCTGCTTCCCTTTGGAAGGCAGATGGGTTGGATGACGTCGGTGAAGTTGACCTTTGCCCCCAGTCTCAGGATGCCGAAATCGTTCTGCAAATGTTGACACGAATTTGATTGGTTAAGCAATGCGGTATATGCCCACTTATGTGAACATAATGAAGACGTCTCGAATATTTCACAATATCTGCCAGCTTCATCACATAAACAAACAAAAAAAGATGCATATACGACGGGCTAAGTTTGTGAAATTTCGAGTACATGCGCGGAACCAGTGCTGCACGCTTTTTTATTTCTCGAAGCGCCGGCTTTTACTAGCTAAATAAAGTGCTCGATGTGAAGAACATATCTATAGAATATGTACGGGAGACCAATAGTAAGATTTGAGGATCGTAAAATATATCGAGGATTTTCCAACATTTTGGAACGTCTATCACAAAGGAAAGCGCAAGATCACGGCGTGCGCGTGATTGGTCTAGCCGGTGGTATATAGAAAACGTACGAAGACGGCGACCGTCATGACGATGCACATTTGGCATTGCATGATTGGCTCGTACGGACTGTAACGGCGGCTGCGCTTGCACTTAGTGGGAAGCGGAGTATAGTATAGTGATGCTCTCCATCACTTATTCGCGTTTGAGTATAATATCTCGGCGATCTGCAAGATTAACTGCAGAGTCACTCGACCCACTGACAATGGTCTCGGGCTTCTTAACTGCAGGTGGCGAAACTTTTGTTCTACGTCAACGGGACAATTTTGGATAATAATCACGGAGCGTGACTGAAGTGCTTAAGTAGTGCTGATGTTAAATTGCTACCTCCATTCATGATAGAGAAACACAAAACGTGCGATTACCGCCCCCTCTTGGTTTTGGTGGTTGGGGGAGGGGGGATAGAGAGAGGACCAAAGTGCGGACCTTGAGCAGATACCTTCTTTCCCTTTAGTTATCTCGACTGCCAAAAAGCACACATTGCCTTCTTGAATACGACGGGAAATGGATAATACAGTAAATTATACAAAACTTTTTTTTTTTTCAGGGATGACTGGAAGGCAAAGTTAGTGAAGTACGTGAAAATCACTCACGCCTGGTTTGAACCAGCTTTGGCCTTCACAGGTGTGGAGCACCTTCGCAGCCACCTCGGCGTTCTCCCTGGTATTTCGCATGTGTGATCCCAGGTGCACTCTGAGCATCTCCGGCTTTACCTTCCTGGAACTACGTGGGAAAAGCACATGCGCTCCTAAGTGAACACATGTCGACCTGGCGTGCGTGCTGTCGGAATAAGTGAGAGGTAAGGCACGACGGCATGTCTCTATTAGTGAAACGACGCTTAAATAAGGGACCTCGCACTAACTGGCAAGGCTAGCTCAATGACACCCTCACGCGTAGACATAAATCACTCCTTGATCAAGGGCGGAACTATTCGGGTCCTCTGAGGCGTTCCGAGTTTTGACGACAGTTGTGCACGTCCCGATATTATAATATATATATATATAAGTCAGAGATCCGTACTTGCGGAGTTGCAATGCTAGGAGTTTATTGTATGTATTACGACAGTTTCGCCGAGAGGCTCGACTTCGTCAGGCCTGACGAAGATACACACTTCACTAAAAGACATGACCCAGCTTAATACGTCCACGATTGTGGACACCGGTAGAAGAGGTTAAGCTTTCATTGTAAATAAAACAATAATTATTGTAGAGAACTCACTCTGGTGCTTCGAACCATTAGCAAGAACGGTCAGCCGGCGCCAGCAGAGTGAGAGCCCACGGTTATGCTCACGTGTCTCGTAGTAACCTGGCAGAGGGTTACTACGAGTCACCTGGCAAAGGGTTACTACGCTACGTCCCACATTGCGTTCAGACGGCTTCGACATGCGCTACGTATACGAACGCCACGCACAAATATTGGATCATGACGCAGCGGAAAGCCTCTCACTTCTTCGCAGTCAAAGAGCACTCCGGCGATGCTTAGTCACGTGCCTCACTCCGTTGTTCCGATTGGTCCACAGGGACCGTAGCTTCCGCCGTACTGGTATGTTATACGCCCGCGGCTTCCTGGCCTACCCAGCATTTCTTGCTTCAGGCATTAGGCTAAGCGACGCCACCAAAGTAATAGCTCACGTTTGAACAATGCAGCCGGAACTTTCAGGCATACCCAATGTTTCTTGCTTCAGTCGCCGTGGGACTGCCATTGTAGAAACCCTTGGAACTATGCGGGCAGAAACTGAGGGAGAGGAGGAAACGAGGGCTGGCGGGGACGCCAGAACGCCGAGCTCTGACTGGAATGATTTGGTGGTAGAGGCAAAGTTAGCCGCGTTTGTCTCCATTGCACTCGTCAAATGCGTTTGAACGCGAAACGCCGGCGTCCGGCGTTGGCGTTCGAACGCGTTCAACGAGGGCAGTGGAGACAAAGGCTTTGCCCACTAATCATTCCAGTCAGAGCTCGGCGTTCTGGCGTCTCCGCGCACTCTCGTTTCTTTCTCTCCCTCAGTTTCTGCCCGCACAGTCACTGACAAGATGAGAACGGTGGGCGTGTCTTTGGAGCACCCGTCCTTCAGCACGTGCTCGTAGCCTTTAGCCGTGCTTTGGCTCCAAGTGCACACTCGAGGCTCACGGACGACGAAGCAATATTGTTGGTAGGAAGCTCGAGTTGTACACGCTAACAGAAACTCCTTCCTGTCGTTCTCATCCTTTCAGTGACTATAGACCTCTGGCATTGGCGAGGGCACGACAGAAGAAGAGAGAGGTGTCGGAACAAGGCCAGGAAGGAGGTCGAAATTCCACTCGAGCTTCGCGAATCTCCCGCGGCGGTGCACAGTCGGGTTGGGGCTCGGCGCGCAGACGCGGTTCCACGCTTCTCAGCTTTGAAAAGGTGTGAGCAAAAAAGGAGGGTTCCTCGAGCTCCAGTCACGCTGCGCCATTTCAAGTCTTTTGTCAAAAATTGGAGGGAACTTTCGACACCCGGAAGAAGAGAGAGAGGCGCCGCCGTTCAGAGACCTTTCTCTCTTCTTCCAGCGTGGACGAGGGAAAAGCCGGGCCCCTACGCACATTTGCGTTTGCGTTTGAGCGCAGTGCGTTCCGTAGCGGCAAACGGACGCGTTGCGTTGCAAAGAGCACTTGCGCCAAGCTTGTACACACAGTTGTGTTGACACGCAGACAACCGTAGTCAAGAGCCAACAGCGTCCAAGTGTTCGATCTTGGGACAATCTCGCTGGCTTCCTCGACATTCTGTCAAGCTTGAACCGTCGCGGCCTTGAAAAAAGCAGTCCCCTCCGCTCCTCAAAACGAAAAAGCAAGTTTTGCGAACGGAGAACCGGATACGCCTTGCCGAGTGGCGCGAGCGAACACCTGACCCCGCCTTTCCTTTCTCGGTTTCTGATTGGTATGAAGCAACGCGCTGTAGCTACGGCCGCGTCCAAAGTTGAGCCGGTCTCTACTCCCTTGCGGCGCTTTGCGAGGCGTTGCGCGACGGAGCGCATCGTACCGCTAGCAAACGCTTCTGTCCTCAAGAACGCCGCTCTGCACTCAAACGCGTTCAAACGCGGATGTGCGTATGGGCCTTTATGCTTCGGCATTTGATCCGTGCGGCGGAACGCAATAGACAGGGCTTAAAGTCTGGGGGTTTCAGGGGGTCTCGGACACCCCACTGATTTGAACGGATGGTCTGAGACCCTCCTCCACAGACCCAGCATTAGTGAATTAGGTACAGCGTGGGCAGAGTCAGCAGTGGGGTTTATTTTATGTGAATCTAATACATCTCGTTAGATTCCCCCCCCTCCACCTTACACCCCTCTTATAGGGACCCCCCCCCCTCGACTTACGGGAGACTTTAAGCACTGGCAATAGGAGCACACCCACTCGGCACTGCAAATGTGACTCGAAGAGAGGTCGGGTGGTTGGCCGACCGCCTCACCTTAGGCACGAGCCGGTGGTGATCACGTGTTGGTCATCAATGAGGGTTCCTGCGCAGGACTGCTGTTCGTTGTGTAACTCGACGTGCCAGGGCCAGCTTCCGGCTACTGCTTCCGAACCGCTGAAAATACCGTCTCCATCTTCCAGCTGAGAATGGATCTTCGACCTACCGCACCCCTGTTGGCCTAAAATCAATGAAATGTGTAAAAGATAAAAGAAAGTTTTTGTCGTTGTTTTTTAGTTGTTGGCGCACACACTGGAAGGCGGTTTGACAAAACTAGAGTTCATTGTTATTCGAGTTCAACCAGTAGAGTCACTGACAGAGTAAAAACGGCTGGATGTGTCATCTGAACGCCTGGCCTCCAGCACGCACTCCGCCGCTTTGTCTACACGCGTGCGCTCGATATGTACGCGACACCGAAGCATTGTCGAAGAAACTCGCTCTGGATGCGTGACAACTGGAGCTCCTTACAGCCGTTCTCAGCTTGTCAATGAGTATAGTTTTCTTTTTCCCTTTTTTTCCTAGCTTTTATTATCGGTACTCCACGTCAACTAATATTTTCTGCTACGTTGACGAAACTAGCGTAGCTTCAGTGCTGCAGCCCCGCACTGTTGCGGGGGCACGTGGCTTCGTCTTGTGTTTTATTCTTACAGACTCGGCTCGCTTAAGTATCTTTGACATCAGGGAGTTTTCGTAGATGGTTTTCGACTTTTCGCCGTCCCGCAACGCTCTCCGCAACCCGCTATGATACCTGGAACTCTACAGTCAAGGACATCGGTGCGCAGGCGCAGTAGCAGCTTCTTCGTTGCGGAGTGCTTAGCGGAAGGGAAAACGCTGTCTGCGAAAAATCCCTATTATTGGAGCATTGCGGGACGCTAGCTTGCCTTGACAACGTGGCAAGCGCCAGTTGAGCGCCGATCAAATCTGCGCAAGCACTGTCTTCACTTCTTTGAAATGCCAATGTGATATGGGTAATATGTTGTATAAACACTCTGCGGAAACTTAGTTTTTCCCGAGGGGCGCCTGATGTCTCTTCTGTAGATGAGGCGTTCAACCAGAGCAGTACGTACTTTATATAGCCTGGGATCTTTAAAGGGTAACTCCGGTACATTTTCTATATTTGAGGGTTCCGACTGTTTTTAGTGAAGGAGTTGTCCCTTTAAGTTCAAGGTGTATTTTCTTTCTCAAGGTCTTGTATCGTTTTGTAGATATCGTATCTCAAAGATTTGTTTCGGGGGTCTACGGCAGAAACCGAAACTACTGGCTCGAGAATGATGGCAACCCCGGTGATCAGCTGCATGGCCATCGTGTGATGCAGAACTCGTGTCACGGTACCACAAAATGTACTAGAACTGGCCTAGTCGCTAGAGCAGTTCCGATAAGTGAGGTAGGATGCTACGGCAGTTTTACTGCTTTGATTCATGCATTATCAAACCATCAAACATCTGTAGCAAATATTAATACACAATAGACCATTTGCTGTCTTACCCAAGCATCAAGGAGAATGCAGGGATTGGTGTTCCACGCGCCGCACGTGCTGGCCTCTGCAGTAGTAACTTTTCCAAAGCAAAAACCTAAAACAAACGGCATCTTGCACGCGCGTTCGTCAATGCTTTTCTTTTGGTTATTTACTTCGAATCTTTTATACAGGAAAGGCGTGCGCGTGTGGCGCGTGGAACACTAATCCCTGCATTCTCCATGATGATTGGGTAAGACAGCAAATGGTCTATTATAAAGTTGCCGGCCGAAAAGCGAGTTTCCCACGATGAATGCAGGCTCAGGACGAGCACCCATTTATCCTTTGAAAAGAACTACCCGTAGAAAAATGAGTTTTGACCTTTTATTGAAAACGTGTTGATTTCTTGTTGACTCTGATTACTTTCTTTTGACTTCTACTTCCTGATGAAATGATCAACAGAAAGTGTTTTGATTTCGCGTTGAAACGTTTTTAATAACTTTCTTCAACCTGAGGAAAAAAAATAAGAAAAGCTGTTGACTTTCTATTAACTTTACGTTGATTTTTATTTATTTTTGGCTGACTTCCTGTTGACAGTGTCATTAGCAAGACTGCATACGTTCTGTTTACTTCGTTTTGAAAATGTTCAGTTGACTTTCTGTAGCCCGTGTCAATAGAAAAGCTACGTACTTTTTGTTCACTTTCTATTTAACATAGTACATCTTGACTAGATGTCAAAAGTCACTAAGTTTCTCAATAGACCATTTGCTATATTACCCAAGCATCAAGGAGAATGCAGGGATTGGTGTTCCACGCGCCACACGTGCTGGCGTCAGCAGTAGTAACTTTTCTAAAGCAAATACCTAAAATAAATGGCATCTTGCACGCGCGTTGGTGAATGATTTATTTTGGTTATTTACTTCGAATCTTTTATACGGGTAAGGCGTGCTCGTGTGGCGCGTGGAACACCAATCCCTGCATTCTCCTTGATGCTTGAGTAATGCAGCAAATGGTCTATAGTCTCTGACAAGGTGAAAACGGTAGGGAGAAGCTTGAGTTGTCCCGCCTCTAGAGTGAGCCTTGTACCCTTGACAACGCTTCGTCGTCTCGCGCACCTAGAGCGCACGCGCACAGTCAAAGCACGACGGAAGGCTTGGTGCGCGTGCTGGAGACCAGGTGTTCGAAAGACGTCCTGCCGTTCTCACTTTGTGAGTGACCATAGTGACTTAATTGACTATATAAAACAAGTCACCTAGTAAAGAAAAACAAAATAACTATTTTAAGGTGAAGCAACTACCTTCACTCGCTTCGTCCTAAGTGGTGCTATGCAGAGAAGCGGTAACATTTCTTCTAAGAGCCGTTTCTGTGGGCGTTGTTTTAGTGACTGCGGCGAATTATTATTAGTTGTACCAATGCTGTTTAGTAAGAGATAGAATCCACGAACTTCAAAACACTGTTTTCTCTTTGATGGACTTCCGAGAAGGATATCGGATACTTGGCACTTTAATAAGTGCCAAGGTGGACACCGGCCAAATGATTACCATCAAAATGTAGGCTACATAAGGGTCTGGAGCTGGCAACTGGACTGTGGTACAGGTGTTGAGTGCTTCCCGGCGTGTTGTGTCTGTCCTTTCTCCCTCTTGTTCCCCTTCTCCAGGGATTATTTTCGTCATTCTTGTCCAGCTCTCATGCACCTTCGCATTTAATCGCATTATAATCATTTGCGTTTGTGTTCGTTTTTACTATGTATAGTTGTGGGACGTATGTAGTGCGCTCAAATACCACAGTAGCACCATTTCTTAACAAAATATTTAAAAAAATATATTCGCGTGTTTTATTTTGACGATATTTTGCGGCAATCAATTTGGAGCTGAGTGGAAAGCCGTAGTAAGCCTCCAAAACTTTGTTGAATGAATTGGTAAGGTGTGAGCTTATTTTTAATTTTTAAACGGCTGAAATTTTTTATCCAAAGGCTGAAGCTTTTTAATTCAAAAACTAATGAAAAAGCATCTTGAAGGCAACAGACATTCTGTTCACTTTTTTGTCATTAAAAAGTGGGCCAATATACAAAAGAACGTCAACAGAAAAGCTAGAAAAAGTCTGATAAAAAGCAGATGACAATTTAAATCCTCTGATGACTTTTTTTCAATAACCTTTCAACAAAAAACACCACAGTTATTTTTTTTTTGCAAGCTATCTTGGTGGTGTGCAACGCACGTAGTAGAAGTACCGTCGAAGATTATCATAAGCTCGCGCTGAGCAGGAACGGACTCAGCTATGGCCGACCAGTGAATGCCACCTCCGGCACAACAACGCGCTTGGGCGAGCACGAAGAGGACAATCTTCGTGCGCGATCACTGTCGCTAAAAAGTAACAGAACAAGCATAAATAGACTGCTGTGGCGGCTGGAAACGCAGCAGAAAAACAGGGTGAAAGAGGTGGCAGTAGGAACAAGTAACATCCTTGAGCAATGAGTGCGAACATGAAGTCATGGTATAAGGTTGTTTGGCAAACAGCCGACCCTCTGAATGCCCGCTGAGAAGCTGGAGGTTTCCCCGATAAACTTGGCGGGAAAGTGGTTTCACGTGATGTCACCCGACGTCACGTGACCTCTACGTCAAATGAGTTTCCCCGCTACATTAATCGGGAAATCGGCGTCATGTGACCTATACAGTAATTCAGTTATACGCTAAATTTAGCGAGAAAATTCGCGTCTTGTGATTAAAACATCAATCCAGTTTCCACGCCAGAATTTCAGCGGGGGAAATCAACATCACGTGAACCACCAATTTCCTCACCAACTCCTTCACCTATTCCTTATAATGCAATAAGGCATTTCAAGCATTATAAGACTTTGACGGTAGAGTCGCTGCCAATTATAAGTTATGACCTTCATGTGTCTCGCGTCGTGATTCGTACATCGGCGTTCTTTCGGCTAAGGGCTGGTTCAAACCAAGCAGGAAAAAGGGTCCCGGAGAAATCCGGGGGAAGGAGTGACGTGAAGGGTGACGTTGCGGCTTGGTTTGGACCGCCCTTTAAAGCGGTATCCACACGAAGGAAAATTCCGCGGACGGATGTCGTGACGTCAACAACCCGGGAAACCCCGTCCCCGGCTCCGCCGCGTGCACCTGCGGAGCTTTCGTGCTGACAGTGCGAAGCCTCCGCGTCTCCGCCACGGAGGAGAACGGCGCCGCGAGGCGTCAAAAAGGAATGACGTATGTCTCACGTGATGCGCGCTCCGCGGAGGAAAATGGCAGATTTCTCCTTCGTGTGGATACCTCAGGGAACTCCATGGAGCGAATTATGCGACGAATAACCGACGAACGTCGTCCGACGGCAGGCTCGGTTTGCGCGCGACGTAGCAGCCACTCTGCTGATTTCACGCGCAGAGCAAAAAGCCGCCGAGCGAAATTCGTCGATTTTTCGCACCATATTCGTCCCATGGAGAGACTATGCGGCGAAGAACAGACGAGCTTCGCCCGGCGGCGCGTTCGCTTTGCGCGCGGCGCAACAACAACCACCCTTCCTACGCCGCGCGCAGAGCGAACGTCGCCGGGTGAAATTCGTCGCGTTTTTCGCTTCATCGAGTCCGCCTTAAAGTCTCAATCTTAATGGCTGCGGAGCGTTAAGGAAATGCGTCACCACACCCTGCGTTCCTTACGCTTTCACTGACTATAAAAGAAGCGTCTAAATTCATCATTGCTGCATGGAGCAACACGCTGTTTGCAAACACGTCCGGCTTGCCCACACCCGCAGTGTAGACATTGCGCGTGCGCAAAAACTAGACTCCCGCGAGAAATGCGTCTACGCATGCCCAGTGCCTACAGCAGCGCCACCGTAGTGGCGTGACGTCAGACTTGAATTGGTGTATACCAATATTCACACCAAGTCCAGACGCAATCGATGAGCAGTTGAGACCGATCACACAGCGTCGAAAGAGCACCATATCGTCCGTCATGTTTATGTACGTTCTTTATCATCGCTGAACCAATCATAAGCAGAATATGCCCAGTGACTTACGCTTTTGACGTGCTTGACTGGTCACATTACCTCCTAGCGTCGGCCGCGGCTGGAACAAACTATAACTAAAAGAAAAAAGATTTCACCGAAGTTAACTCACCTGAAACAAGGGCGTTCAGGAGAACCACGACGCAGACGAAGGTTTTCATAGCGGCGATAAGACGGGTGCTACATAGACGAACGCTTCCCCTATTTATACGAACACTGTAATATTATCCTTTGCGCAACGCTGACAGGCAAGGTATATTATATATTGCCGGGCAGATATGTTATCGATTGTTAAGTTGTGACGGAATACTCACGGGAAGACTGGCAATATGATTCCATGAAATCATCTGGTGATTTCATTATCCTTTACAAAGGTCATGAATCGATAGCCTGCTCGAGAGAGATAGCTTTTTATACAAGGGGCGTACCGTATTGATTTGCGCTTTATTATCTTGATGCAACTACTCGCTACTTGAAGGTCGGTATATACGCCCATTATATCTATACAGGGTGTTTGATTTGCAGACAGGATGGCGTCTGCAACGCATATGATTAGATTATCATCCGCGTTTCCCCACCAGATCGCGCTTGCTGCACAAGTAATAACTTTGTCGCACTCCCGCGCTTCCAACTTGCTTCGAGTCATTCTAAAATTTCCTGATTTCGATTACGCTGGTCAAGTTTCTAATTGAAACGATATGTGTATTTTCAGTAGTTAAAAAGTAAATTAAAAACTTGTAGTAAATTACCCGACTTATTTTGAAGATAAATTTGTTAGACTTAAACTCAAATACCCTGTATATTCCCTCTGGAACCGAATGCACCGGAGCCACCGGTGTGGCAGCTTTTACGTACCTTGCCGGTACCACGTGTTTTGGTGATGCGTCACACCCACGCCTGGACAACTGCGTCACGCTCATCAATGACCGCTTTTATGGTTCCGAGTTGTTCATAATCACTGAGGGTCAGGTCCGACTGATACAGGTGCGCGACCAAACGTCCGACAGCTCGTACGACGTGTCGGAAAAATGGGCGATTTTGAGAGGGCGCCGGCCAACGCAAGGTATAAGACGTGCCAAAACCAAGTGGCCAAGAGTGCATGGAACGCGTCTCCGCGACTTTTCCGCCCTCTCTCGCCTATGTGCCAAAAGTGGTCCCGACGTGGCAACGAATTTCGTCATAGGAGCCGGTATACGTCATTTTGGTGTGTCTAGATTTCAGAGTGTCTCCAACTGTTCGATTGGGGTCACGTGGTTTGCGGGCAACGTTTGCAGAGCGAGCTGAGGGGAGGAGACGAAAGCGTCGACCGTGTACAAGCGTCTCTCCGCCTGCTTTCCTTCTCGCCACGCAATGACGCGACGCATGCGCACTTGCGACTAGTCTGGGCAGGACACGTCCGCCATTAAAGAGGCCACGCAACGATGTTGGCAACGTTACTAGAACCCCTCAGTAGGGAAACTGCCATAGAGCCTGCTCTGAAAAATGGCACCGACCCGTACTCGAGAACCGAGTTAATGGCGATCGGAACGCCGCCATTTTTCCCGCAGCGTCCACTCCGGGAACTGCACGGCTGCACGCAGAGTCGAGCAAGGGCCGGTGGCGCCATCTCGCAGGACCATCTCGCTGTAGCTATGTAAAGCAACTTTCATGTTACAACTCGTCGCTAAAGGGTGGCGCTGTTATCGTATTTAGCTCGGTCTCGGTGGACGCCAGCGGCTCGAGGTTTCAAGGGCGAGTTTCCCAACTGAGGGTTTTAGTAACGTTGGATGTTGGTTAGGAATTTTTTTTCTTGTTACACAAGCTTACTGGCACGAGCACGGAACGCGACTGACCAACACGCTTTTTCGTCACCGCGTGATTTCAAGGAGAGAATCGAACGTTTTCTTTCAGTCTCTCCCAGTGTTCTATGCGTTACTGAAAAAAGTAACGAAATACGTTACTCGTTACTTGCCAAAATAGAGGAACGCGTTACCGACTTACGTTGCTTTAAAATAAAGGGAATGCGTTACGGTTACCGTTACTGATAAAAAGTAACGCACGTTACTTTTTTGTTATTTTTATTTATAAATTGACGGTAACAGGGTTGTTTCTTTTTTGTGGCAGCGTTTTCTGACACTGGGAGAAACCACGTGGGCGTTGCGGTTTTTGCCCAAGTGGAACTTTTTTGCGGTGGAAAAAAAAACACGCAAAAGTTTGGAGTTATGTGGCGTGAGTGCAAAAATTAATGACTTTGTGCCTATAATTGCCCAACTCACTGAACTGGGTCTGGAGTTAATGAGAAACGAACTATAGAATCGCGAAAACAATTTAAGCATTTTGTTTTTGCAGGTTTTGGGAAGAATATTTAACGGGTAACGTAATTACGTTACCCGTTACTCGAAATAAGTAGCGTAAGTGCTTTAACCGTTACTCTTCTGGAAATGTAACGACTAGGTTACTACGTTACGGAAACAAAAATTAAAGCGTTACCGGTAACGCCGTTACTTGTAACGCGTTACCGCCAACACTGGTCTCTCCTTCAAAAACTGCGAAACAAAAAAAGTAAAAAAAAACTGCTTGTTATTTTTGTTTTTGTTTTTATATGTTTACCATACAAGTTTTTTATTCTTGAATACGAGATTATATTTGAAATAAATAAATAATCTGAATTTCGATCAGTGGATCGAACCCTCATATACAAAATTATATTTTAGGAAAACACGCAGCGGACGATGACACCCAGTCGTGCCTTTTTAACATCGCCACGTCCTCCCTAAAAAATAAAAAAATAAAATAAAACGCTATATTTACGCCGTTAAACGCAATTTAGGCGGAGGTCCTGCCCGTTAGCGAGAGAAGTTTCTTTTTGTAGGCACTCTAGCCTTTCGAGCTCTCATACGCTGGAGAGATGATCGATGCTTGTAATGTTAGGTATAAAATCATTGCCTGTATGTCATGGTAGGCTTTCGCCGTTTTGTCTACATGTTTAGTTTTTTTTATGTTTGAAAACCGAATGTTTCAAACCAATTCATTTACGATATTGCAAAGATATTACAAGACCGCCATTTTCGCTTTGATTTTAAACCATAACCAACACGGCTAGCGGCTTTTACGGGTATAGTTCTTTACACCGCGTAGCTTGGAGAGCTCTTCTATTTTTATGAGTGCGAATTCGCGTTCACCGAGATGTTTAGAGGAATATATCTTCAACCGACATAGCTTGTAGCAAACTGTCGCGTGTACAGTATACACACTTCAGGGAGCGTTGCGGGGGTGCATGTTCTTGTACCGCGGCTGGCTTAGGCCTGCCGTCCATCTCAATCTATTTTGCTAGATCTTGCTTGATTTGTTTGCTCGTCTTCATGCTGCATAAAGATGTCGCTTACCGTAAAAGCGGCCCCGCTGCCTTGTGAAGGGCAGCAACTATAGTGATCGTGATAACGGTTCCAGTACTAATAAAATAACCTAGAGGCGACAAATTGCGAGCCACTTGGCTGGAAGCAATTGGGTGTTTTTCTAGCATTAGATTTGTCCAGTTACGTTCCCGTCATTACACTCCGAAAGTCTTCAAAAGTCATCAGTGTTGCTCAAGTTTTGAGCAGCGCACGAGCAGAATAATTTATCTCTATAGATGGCGTTTCAGTGGTGCGTCATTCCGCTTCCCCGCTTCGCTTATGGACGTTATGGAAGGAAACAACAAGAACAACAAAAATTTGAAAGGAATGCATTAATTCTAATGCCAGAGTTCCACTAGAGCGACAAGCCTCAAACCAGAGCCCTTGCCGATATGATATGCTTTGTAGAATAAAGGAGGCTATGCTCAAACATGAGCATCGTGCACGCGAGGGTATCTTTGGCAGGCTTGCAATCACTCGTGCTTACTCCACGAGCACCGAACTACAAAAGGCCGGCCAAAGGTATCATCGCGAGCATGCTGCATGGGTTTCAGGCTTGTCGCTGTCGTTTGTTTCCGTTTGTCGTTCTAGTGGGACTCGGGTATAAGCGTTTTGATAAGACGCGGATGATGCGAGGTGTATATTTTTAGTATGTTTTTTTCTCTTTTCGGGCGCTTTTAGTGCGCATGAACAGACACTGACGGACGCTTGTCTTCGACCGTGGTTTGCGTATGATGAATCCCTTTCATGATCGCGGCCGCGCGAATGGCAGACAGTGGTGGAATAGAAAACGGTGGCAGACGATGGCGGACGCTGACACCCTAATGCTTGTACAAGTAGCAGACGGCGCAGACTAAACGCACCCGAAGTTCTGACAGGCCGGCATCAGGCCTGCGTCCGGTGTTTGGCTGAGCAGCCAAGTCAACCCAGTATTAATGGGTGTTGCCTAAAGGAGGGTGTGGGCGTTGCGTACCTCCACCCAAATTGCGTGTCATGGTGTAAATATTGCGCTATTTCGTGGGGAGGAAAGTTTATTTGGTTATGTACATGTAGTATCTATGCAAGTTAAAAATATTTTTAGGAGTTTCGTGACTCTTATAAAGATACCTATGAATGGCATCCGGAACATATTGGGGGTATATAACTTTTCTTAAAACATTTCGAGTGTGGACGACACGACGAGAGATGGCGCTTGCTATCGCGCTAAAAATCTGTTGCATTTAAATAAATTGCAAATAAATCCAGATTTACCAATGTTTTTTTACTGAGCCAAAAATATTGTCAGCCATGTCTTCACGAGAAATACTGATCAGTGCCTTGCCCTAGTTCAAATGGTACTATACATGTTTGCAACCATGGAGTCATGACTAGTGCCCCATGTGTTAAAACACACGTGAAGGTGGCTTTGGCAGGCTCGCAATTTCACTTGCTTCCTCGCACGAACAGGAACATGGCAGCGGCCAGATGCCCTGTTTGCAATCGTCTATACTCAGGGCAACGTTCTGCGGCAATGCAGTCAAAGGTACCGACGTGCATCCTCTCCCAGACTGAGCTCCGATTAAAACCGTGCGCGCGATCTCCTCCACTCAGCAATGGTATCCGCAGCGAAAGCCTGTCGCCTCCATAGTCTCTACAATTTTCAATCTATGCAAGATGTATAGCACTTTATCTGGTCTATTTTATTTCGTAGCGGCTGCTAAGGCACGCTCAGCTTTGAGGCGGAATTGCAACTGCCTAATTGCTTAGATATAGCTCAAGTCTAAAAAAGCCCAACTGTAAGCGTGTCCCCGAAAAAAATAGTGTTTTTCTTATTTTAAAAAAAAATATGCCAAACAACGCCGAACACTCAATCCTCGCTCAAAATTAGTGATGTCGAAGTTTTAGAACTAACCGTTTTCTCATTCAAAGGTCATAGTATTTTTTTTATCTTTCTTTTGGAAAATGCGGCGCGTACTTGATAACTGACGTCATACATCTGCATGAATTCTTGGGTTTCGTAGGCCGTTATTTTCCCATAAAAAGTAGAAAAAAATCACTTCAACTTTTGAATAAGAGAACGGTAAGTTCTTAAAGTTTCCCATCCGGTCCGAACCGCTAGCGCTTTACCTTCGGTCAGAGACTGAGCGTTCGGCGTTGTGTAGTATAGTTTGGCGGGGGAAAAAACACTACAAATGGTTCTCGTGAAGACTCTGCGACCGGACAGGCGCGTCAACTTTAATTACGCTTTTCGAGCAGCAGTAACAAAGGCAAATCTTCTGCCAACAGCATTCCTGTCGGGGCCGTCGTACATTTCAGTCTGGTACACTTCCACGTTTAAGCCGGCGTCCGCCAGTGCTTTCTTGATTACATCTTCGTTGAGCTCTGCCATGGGGAACACTTCGTTGCCCACAGTGTAGTTTTCCAGGCCCCCCACACCGGCCAGGATGAGCAGACCGCCGGGCTTCACCAGACCTGCCACGTTGCACGTCACTCGACGAAAGGACGCGTGGTCTTGCGTTGCCGCCTCCAGGCAGTTGCAGCAAAGGACTGCGTCGAAGGTCTCCAGATGCTCATCGGGAAGCACCCCTGGTTCCAGGACGTCGCAAGGAATCACCTTGCGGATGGCCTGCCGTGTCCGTTCCTCGAGCTCGGAAACTCGCTTCTTTACGTCACTAAAAAAAAAAAAAAAAAAGAAAAGAAAAAAAAAGCCGATTTTTAGAAGCACACTGCGCAGGTGCGCGGTGCGCGCATTCCGGAAGTGATACCGCCACCATGCCACTTTTTGTTATCGCTTTACGGTTTCCCGGCTGCCTAGGGCTGCAGTGCGCGTACATCATCGTACATCATAGTTTAGGACGCATCAATGTCGGCTTAGATTCTCCTCCTGTCATGTGTCAACTTCATAGCGTTGTGTTGTTTGTGATGCCTTAGTTTGTCAGCAATTACGCAGTTACAGTTGTCTTATCCTCTCAGAATCGCGTCGACGTCTGCTGCCACGTTCGAGTCGTTCACGCGGTGGTCCCACTGCGGCCGTAGGAAAAACAACGACGCCACTACTCGAGCACTCAGGCTGCTCGGACGACTCAAGGAACTTAGAAACAAGTGAACATCTAGTTGAATGGAACATGGTTGAATGGTTGAATGGTGCTGCGCTTCCATAAAACGTTCGCCGGGTCCTCAAAAATAGGGCTATCGTGCACGCCGGGTTTCAAGGATATGCTTTGTCGAACAACTTCAGTCAAGCGCGAAATATCACCCACGGTACCGTGTATTAGACCCACGGCTATTTTTATGGCACCCTGCCACCACAGCGCTGTCCGCCATATTACTATGATAGCTAGAGATTATATAACTATACCAAAAATATGGCCGACCGTGGCCCCATTCCCGTCCATGGGCAGAGCTGGTCAAACACGATCCAGCAAATAGTTATAGAGATCAGTGTTGCCGGTGGTCAATCATATTCGTCGGACTTCTCGCCGGCTTTTTCACCAAGCGTTCAGATTAGGGCCCTAAAGACCCCTCTATCCTGGGAAAAGTGGCGCCATTCATACTTGTGGAAATGCTCGAGACACGTGCCTCGCGCCGCTTCTGGGAAGAATATGGCGTCTGAAATCTAAAATTGGGTTGTGTGTATGTTTATACAGCCTAGAACTTGGTCTGCCTCCAAGGGCGACGAGTCTCCCAGCTGTAGATGAGCAATTTAGCCAGTGCAGTATAAACCGCTAGCCTGGGGTCTTTAACGTGCACCACGCAGTAGTGATACACGACCGCACGCCGGTACGATGCTCATCCAGATCGAAACGGGCAAGGGCGGGAATTGAACCCAGTATCCTGTCTGAAATCTAGCTCAGTGCTCCGTTGTGCCTCCATATGCATGATCTTCCCGAAGGGCTGCACGTTGCACGTGCCTCGTGCATCGACGCACTTTGCGCTACTTTTGAAACATGAAGGGGCTTTATGGGGCCCCAGATTCGAGCGCCGCGGCGCCGCGAGGAAGTAAAGTAGGGACGCGGGCACCAGCTATTATGGATACTGCCGCGCGACGCCCGTTTTCATCGCTCATGTGTCCCCTGCTTAACAGTTGCCTGAAGGTGAAAGCTATTTTCTGCGGTCTCGATGGGTGCTAATGCAGAACGGATCAGTAACGCCTGCCGAAATCAAATTGTGGCAAAATAGAGCACCACAACGTGGGTGAGATTCCTTTACAGCCTTTCCGGCGGTAAGTTTTGCACTTCTAAATTGCGTTATGCGGTGTTTGCACGTTTTGTAAACAAAACAAAAAACAACTTAAGACCATAATGCAATTCAACGAAAAGGTACAAGTGAGCTGGACAAGAATGACGAAAAAAATCCATGGAGAAGGGATTTTGTGTTTGGAGACTTGTGTTTGTCTTTTGTCCCTCTTGCTCCCCTTCTCCGGGGATTTTTTCGTGATTCTTGTCCAGCTCGCTTGCACCTTTTCATTTAATTGCATTATAATCATAACCTTAAAATTGCAAGCTTCACCCTTGTTGGTGTTAGACTCGTGGCAGCTGATAAAACCCGTTTGCTCTACTGACGTCTAACCCCAGGTTAGCTCAGTGGGTAGAGCGCTCCACCTTAAATGGAGAGGTCCCGGGTTCAATACCCGGACTAGGCGGATTTTTTCGGTCGCGCACCAGTCACCTAGCTGTGTTTGGAGATTTGTGTTTGTCCTTTGTCCCTCTTGTTCCCCTTCTCCAGGGATTTTTTCGTCAACTTAAAACCGCTTTTGAAAAAGAAAAAAATAGGTTGAATATGATCCACAAAATCCGTAAATGACAATCGCACGTTTGTATTTTGATCCTGGTGGCTGTATTTTTCGTTATAAACGGCCCTCTCTAGCAAGCGCTCGGAGAAGGCCCAGCTTAGAGCACGTGACATCCAACGCAATCGTGACGTAGGTCGTCTCAAGACGAGCAAAGCTACGGCGAGGCTGACTTCGAGAGGATGGCCTAGTCGTTCCAGCCACCGAAGCGGCTGCTTTTGTACGAATCTTGAGTGACGGGTTAATCTTCTATAATCTTGTAGGGGGACAATAGCGACTTCTGCGACACACAAAAGGGATCCTCGGGAAGAGGGGAGTTCCTCCTTTCCCCCTTCTCTCGTCGTGGCCGGAGACGCGACAACCTCCGTCACTAGCTGTCAAGGTTCCTAGACGAGCATTACAAACGAGGCATTAGCGACATTCACCAGGTGCTCTTTGCTAATCGTTTAATTCGTTTTAAAATTCCTTTTCGAGACTTTTTTTTAAACAAGATATTGGTATTTTCCATGTGATACTGCTCTTTTGAACACATATAGACCAAAAAATGAGCGCCGAAATTTCGTTGTAGTATCCCTTTAAGCTATGCATATTGGGAATCGCTGCGTTTTTAGTGACTGTCCCGATATTGTAAAGCACAGCTATGCTTGAAACATGTCGTCGCAGTAACAGTGATAACCACCCACATACATCATGCAATAAGTGTATTAAAAATTGTTCGACGATCATTGGCATTCGTCGGATGAAAATGCGTTAGCATGGGTTCTTTCTCACCCCCTTTCACGCCTTTCCATTTGTTTAGACCTCTTGTCGTTCGTGTATCACCACTTTTCTGTCATTTAATTATGCATTTGCTCTTCGCTTTCCGCTGCACGCTTCTGTCGCCTTGACGAAAGAAAGCTCCAGGCCACGCGTCGCCGACGCGTGGCCTAGAGCTTTCTTTCGTCGTCGCTCCCAGATATAGTCAGCCGTATCACTCGCGGAAAGAACCACATCCATCGCGGGGGCGGACACTGAGCTATAGTAAGCCGCATTCGAAAGCGGCGTGGCGCCTGCTCGCGTCTGGCTTCGCGCCAGCTGTGCGACGCTCGTATTGGTGTGCTGACGTCAGCACGCGTCACCCTCTCCCTCTCTTCCAGCCTCCGACTTGCGCCGACAAGGTACCTCCTAACCACCTCACGCTCCTCGCGACGTCATGCGTGGCGCTGCCAAACGGACGCACGGACTGACATCGGCGGGTTTCCATGGAAACAAGGGTTCTAATGCTGACGCATGAAGACGACCGCCGCAAAGCAGTGCTCGATTGAGATAAACCGCTACGAAACGAGGGTTCGGAGAGTTTCGAACGTACGGAACACTTCGGCACGCCCTATTTTGTCTCGTGCACTTTAATCGTACACTCTTTAGATAACGTGCAGTGGAGTAGATATAAATAATGAAACAAATTCTGAAACAAATGGAAAAACGGCGAGTAATCCGACGGCTAGGGTTGACCGGTGCTTTGTCCGGTTCTGTTTACCTTTCTTAGTCACTCTTTTGGAGGCTGCTTTCTTTCGGGAAGACATAAAATCCGAGGCCTTTTTGCCTGTTGCGGTTATTGTAGCACCCTGGCAGACAACAGGTGAAGCCCTCCATTGAAAACCGCTAGTAAACACCTGAATAAAGGTCTCGTGCTAACCCGAAAATACAACGCACACTGACGCGACCGTAAACCTGGGAATAACTAAGGTGCCAAAATGCACCGCGGCAGCTGTGGTGTCGCGCAACTACTGGTGAGATCGGTCTATTCTCTAGCTTGATCATGCTGACAGACCGAGGAACACAAATTATGTTGTGAATCAGCTGGGCACATGCTATGTGTGTGTATGTGTGTGTGACGTCAAGTGACAGTGGTATGTCACGTGACACCCTGATGCCACGCGAAACCGTGACGCCACATGACATTATGACGTCACGTGACTGACTTTGCATTGTCACGTGACGTCATGATGTGACTTGACGCCACGTTGTCTCGTGATATCACGATGTTACCTGATGTCACAATCAACGTTATTTGATTACCTCAGTTTTGGAATTCCCCGCGAAGGGGGGTTCCCTCCTTCACTCCCTTCAGTCCGCCTCCCGCAGAGAGTTCCTGTATACACCTTTGCAAGTGGGATCCCGTCTTAACCTCGAACCGCGCACCGCGGTCAGGCGGGCCTACTCTCCAGCCAGGACGTCCGCTGCTTATCGAACAATGCTGCCAAGCGTCTCTTGCCGAAGCATACACAACTGAGCGCAAGAATAAATTAAAAATATATATATTTATAAAACATGCAGGTGTTTTCTTAGACTGCAAAAAGCACGAACAGTTAAATAAAATACGTAAACCAGCAACAAATCGAAAAATTAGAAAAATATCTATACTTCGTTTCACTTTATCTGCGAGCGAAGCCAAAGCTATAAGCGCGAGTCCAGCACTTTTTGCGTTTCTCCCCAGCTCGCGCGCTCGAGCGAAGCCGGAACGTACGGAGCTTTCGTGCTCGCGCTTCCAGCTTTGCCTTCGCTCGCACATAAGGTGAAACGAAGCATAGAGTCTCAAAGCTTTCATCAGAAAGCGCCAGAAGCCGCATGGCCATTGCATCAGCGATGGCTGCGCTCGCGGCAGCTCTTGCTTCCACGACGTGCTGGAACAGAGGCTGCGATCGTTAAAAAGTCAGAGCTCTGCAACCCTTAAACATGACCCGTCCTACAATATTTGATGCTACGAATCTGAGTGGATACTTCCCCCTGCGTTCCGAAACAGTAAGTGTGTCGCTAATCCAGGCCGTCGGCGACACAGCAGACGCCGCCATCTTGTCATTGCGCACCCCAGTGACGTGCCCCTGGCGTGCCCCTGGCGCACCCCAGCATGGCGGAAACGTTAGGCGGCGCCAGCATCGCCCAAAATGGCGGCACACGGGAGCCCTTCTCGCAAACGTGTATAGGCTCCCTACGGGAGCCAGAGTTGCGCGTTCACGTGATGAGCCGGATCAAGTGCCGTGCAGGCAAGTAGACGTTGCGCGCGCACCGCCGAACGTTACCCTGCTTTTGAGCGCGCCGCGCGCCTCGAACGCGCGGCGCTGCTATTCGCCGAATTCAGTCACGTGAGGAGCTGGATCCACATGCCATACATGAACGCGCAACTCTGGCTCCCGTAGTGGGCCTATACACGAACTCTAGCCTCCCGTCGTTTGAAGCGCCATCCAGATTTTCGTTTCAGAAGTGTGTGTTTCGTAGAGTTCGGTGAAACAGAGTCGCGAAAGCGTACAGTCGTTCCCTCCCTTCCGACAGACCAGGCCAATCTCAGCGAGATCACCCCTACTTTACTGTGTTAAAAAATTTGACTAAAGGATATGATCCTGTAACTACTATAAACAAGGCAAAGAAACAACTGCAGGGGCAACTACGAAATAGGCATCCCGAAGAACAGGACCCCATCCCTTTGGGACTCAAAATATACCAAACAGTTTTCTTGAGAAGGGTGAGAACAGGAAGTGCTATAACCCCGCACCTCCTCACGAAATGGGAGACACAAACAAAGTTGAGACCAGACCCGGAATTCATACCAAAATCAACAGTGTAACTTTTGTAGAGAAAAGACCCCACCAAATATCGATCACCTCCTGTGGAACTGCAAACACTGCAGAAGAGAAAGGGAGGATGCACATGCAACAATAGATTAAGAAGACAAGCCCAAAAACCTTAATGAATGGATAAAACCAGCAGGGGATTCCGGAAGAAGACTCCAGCTGTTGAGATCCGTCATTTCCTACCTTAAGAAAACAAGCCTCATTTAAACTTTTTGAATTTTTTTTCTTAGGCCATGCCGTGAAGCAATCGCCTGCGCTTTAAGTATGAAAGCAATAAACGTATTTCATCATCATCATCATCATCGGTGAAACGCCACCTAGACGCTGTGCTTCGGAACATGCGTATTCCATAAAATGCACTGCAGTTACCATAGCAGCCGTTCCCCAAAACATTGGCATGTCGAATGACGGCAGGAGAGCCATGGGGGGAGAGGGGGTACTGCTTCTGCAAGCAGCGTCCCTCCATGGGCAGTTTCGCAACTCAGCTAATCTAGTAACGTTGGCCACAATCATGAGCAAAAATAAACATCCGGCTGTCACGTGACATCTTGGCGTTATTTGATGTCATGATGTTACATGATGTCGCAGTCCTTCGTAACGGTTCTTCATGATGGTTTTTTTGTCGAATTCGGCAGATAAAACCCATTTTGTGTTAAAATGTATCGAAGAAGCCGAGCAGAGAAGGGATGAGATTCTTAAGATAGCTGCAGTCAAATTGAAGGTGTAGATATACCTGAAGAAACTCGATACTACGAGAAAGAACATGAGCACACGTTGAAAATTGAGTTTATGATCATGTGTTTGTCCTCCAGCTATGCGGATGAACGTGTTTCAGGTAATCAGCTTGTTATGCACAGTGAGGGCTTCACTCGTTCATATTAGCTGAAGCCTTATTTTTTATACATCGTTTCACCGTAAGAGCGCAGTCAAAGACTAGAAGACACACAAACACGTACGCTCATCTACTAAAAGCGCTTGGTTAATTTAACCGATGAAAGCGCACGCGCAGAAACATGACAAACGCTGTGGCGTTACACTTTCCCGTTGCTTGATTTGTCCCATCGACGTGTAGCTTTGTATGCGCTCCGACAAAAAATAAAAGTGCAAAATGTAAAAAAAAATAGTTTTTTTTGTTTGTGTTTTTTAAAATTTATTTTTCCTCTTCCTCCTATTACTGCAAAAATAAACTACGCATCGCCGAACGCTCATTCTCCGCCCAAAGGTAGCGCTAGAGGTCTGAACCAGATGCCAAAGTTTCAGCCCGATCCGATACCTTATACAAAAGTTATAAGTAATTTTCTGGAAATTTCAACGGGAAAGTGATGTAAATTTTCGCCCGTTTTCGGTTTCGGGTGCCATAGAGCTCCATGTATTCGAGAGTTCCGTCGGTCACCATTTTCCCATTGAAATTTTCAGAAAATCACATATAAATTTTGAATAAAATAGTGGTACATGCTGAAACTTTGGCATCTGGTTCAGACATCTAGCGCTACCCTTGGGCGGAGAAAGAGCGTTCGGCGATGCATAGTTTACTTTTGCGGTGAAACAAACCCTGATAATATTTTTTTCTTCAAGGACACCCTGTATATAGTGCGCCGTCATCTTGGATTTTAAACTTGGAGCTTCTTTCGACTTCAGTAAACATGTATGACGACGTAGACAAAACGCACGACAATGGAATATGTATGTGTGCGATCGTTAGCTCGGTTTCGACTGTTCAGTGCGTCTAAGTGCGCGACCACGTACCTGCATCCCTCCAAGGACGCGACCATCTCGGCACGGAAGGAGCAGTCAAGAGCGTCTTCTTTTCCGCTCAGCCATTTCTCGAGCTCAATCCTGTTCGCATCTACCATGTCGCTAAGCACGATGTCCTTGAACTGGCGTGTGGCCGAAAGCACGTAGTTCATCGTGGGGCCAGTACCCACTTCCAGAAGTGTCTTTCCTTGTACCAGATCTGTTCAAAACACACGACGCTTAGGTGTTAGGCGAGGCCGCCAATTGAAATTTTTACAAAAGGCTAACGCCTGAAGTGCATGTGACAGAAATCGCGTCGCGGCGCTCCACTGAGCGGCGTAAGCATAGTAACCGTCGCTGACGTTGTGAAGTGGTGTCGCGGCATTCGGCCACACCAGCATCAGTAGTGGTTTCTATGGCTACGCTGCTCGGCGTAACCAGCAGATATTCATGTACATGTATGATTTTGCGGACGATTAAACAGCCTAAGAGATGTCGGTGATGGTGACTTGTTAATAAAGGTATTTTCTGGTGCCCGTAACAATAATGCGCGCTAC
Organism: Ixodes ricinus; assembly: GCA_037355805.1. NCBI lineage: Eukaryota > Metazoa > Arthropoda > Arachnida > Ixodida > Ixodidae > Ixodes > Ixodes ricinus. The sequence continues at coordinate 121,579 of JAZHYW010009748.1, forward strand.
ATTATCACGGTTCCAACTGGATGGTTTGATACCCCCGGCGATCTAAATATTAAGTGTTGACCAGTCCTTGATCAGAATTTAAACTTTCGCCATTGTTAAGAAAAATACCGAGGCGTGGGCATTTATCGTACGTACAGAAATCGCAAGTTGGTTTTTAACGTGGTCATAGTTGCGAATGGCGTGGAAAAAATACCCTCGGTCTTTAAAAATAGCGCAAAACAAGTTTTGCATGTTCCGAGTTCAGTACGCGTTCAAGGTCCGGGAGCTCCCTGAGAAACGCAGGGCATGGCTTCTTATCTTCACACTTCCTGCTTCATGGTTGGTTCTTCGGCGTTTTTGTGTGCCAATACCGCAATCTCATTGGCTGTGGGGTGATACTGAGATGCCCTGCACTCGCCATGCCGCGCTTTTCTTTGAGCTGCTAGTGACTACATCTCGTCTAGCTACCGTCCATACAAAACCGCAATATTAGAGCATTTTGGGCATGAAGGTAGGAAGCTTCTCGAGGCGACATGACGCAACCATAGATGAAGCCACCACACTCTAAAAAAGTCTGTGCGTCTACTTTCACGCAGAACAATCGGAGAACCAATCAGCGCAACTTACAGAGGCAGCTCAGCGAATGACGATGCCGAAACATCTGTTTAGACCAAAAAACGCAGACTGAGTTGTGACATTAAGCAATGCAAGCGAGACGTTTTGCATTGATTAATGTCACAACTCACACTGCGTTTTTTGGTCTAAACAAATGTTTCGGCAGCGTCATTCGCTGAGCTGCCTCCGTAAGTTGTGCTGATTGGTTCTCCGAGTGTTGTGCGTGAAAGTAGACGCATAGACTTTTTTAGAGTGTAGTGTGGAGGGACACGCCCCCAACAATGACCAAAGCCAAGAGACGCTATTTTACGAAAAGGAGAGCTCTCTCCTAGGGTGTTCTCCTTTTCGTCCAATAGCGCCTCTTGGTTTAGGTCATCGTTGGGGGCGTGTTCCTTCACACTTCCGGCTTCATCTCTGGTGGCCTCATGTCGCATCCAGAAGCTTCCTACCTCAACGGTTTTGGGGAACCGTTTTTGCAGATCCGATAGGGTACGATTGGTCCTCCGGTACATTCTGCGCATGTGCGAGTCTTCAGCGGTAGCAGATGCGCATTTGTACCCGAGGGCCCCTCGTACAGTATCGGATCTGCAAAAACGGTTCCTGAAAATAAACATTTCTAAAACCCACGCCTTATGTTCGTCCCCTTATTTAGAGCCTCCGTCTTGGGTTTAAGAAGTGTTTAACTTTAACCAGCTCACCGGCCTTATTATGCCATCTTCCATCCCTAAAACTCTCTATTGTTTCCCACAACGGGTACCGGAAGTCGCAGACTTTATGGTTTCCGGGACCCGCAACCCGGCTTTGTTTGAACCTTCCTTCCTTTTGTGATAATCGCGCAGATTACGTGATTGAACATTTTATTTCTTTCTCCTTAAAATGTTTGTGAGAAAGACGTGTCAAGTGAACCTCGCGCGTCTCTATTTATGCTTAAGCTTAGATTAGGCTCGCAAACCCCCGATCAACCCAAAGTTAGATTTTGCTCGTGACGGACAGGTCATCATCACATCTGGTAGATGGAAGTATAGTTTGAATCGCCTTATCCTGGTCAGCTCAATGTTATATTTAATTTTGATCTCATCAGTGCTTCAGACTACCCCAAGTTCAATATCTGCGTCGTGGTTTTGTACCCTATTTTGATGATATCTTTTGTCGGCGGTTAACCCTCGTTTTTAATTAAGTCAAACTTGATAATGGCAAAACCCAAAACTCACATATTGCCGCGAGCGCAGCTGACTAAGTAGGCAGCGCGCTCGTGGCCTAACGGTTATCGCGCGTGCCTTCCACGCAGAAAGCCCAGGGTCGATCCCTGAGAGCGCCGCGTCTTTTATTTATTCTTCCAAGTTAGATTTCTCGTAATTTCGAGAACCGTGTTGCTCGTTCTAGGTTAGAATGTTCTGCGCGCCGAATGTTCCAGGCCGGATGTTCCAGAAGCCCACGCGTGCACAAAAGGGGCTCCGCGTAACCAGCCGGACTCAGTTTCGCCTCAGCGTTCGATCCTACTGCTTCGCCGCCTTCGACGCCCGCGACGCTCTGTTGTTATCCTTCTTTTTCCTTTTATTTCTGGGCACAAGTTCGCCCTCAATAAACGTTTAGTTCCTTTAGTTATTCTCGCGCCTCATCACTTGTCATTCGTGACATTTTTGGTGGAGGTGCGGGGTACCGCATGTCCGTGAGGCGCAGCCCTCCGAGTTCCCGCAGTTCAAGTCCGGACCCAAGCTTCGTTCTGCGGCGAGGTGTGCTCTTCAAGAAGAACTTCGGAACCAGCAACCCTGCCTGGCTGCTGGTTGTGCCTGCCAGCCTGCGAGAAGAAATCTTTCAAGCATGCCACGACGACCCGACGGCTGGACACCTTGGCTACAGCAGGACGCTCGCCCGGATTCGTGACAAGTACTACTGGCAAGACTCCCGAAAACCGTCCATCTGTACACACGGTCGTGCCATGAGTGCCAACGACGTAAGAAGCCTCCGACAAAGCCAGCAGGACTCTTGCAGCCGATATCTGCCCCGACTACGCCCTTCCAGCAGGTCGGAATGGATTTGCTTGGGCCGTTCCCAACATCGACGCAAGGGAACCGGTGGATTATCGTCGCGACCGATTATCTTACACGATACGCCGAGACGAAAGCCCTTCCAGCGGGAACAGCGGTGGAAGTCGCCAAGTTTTTCGTCGAGTCCATTCTCCTTCGACACGGCGCACCTGAAGTGCTGATCACAGATCGAGGGTCATCTTTCCTGGCACAGCTGACTCAAGAGGTACTTCGGCTCAGTCACACCAGCCATCGACGAACCACCGCTTATCACCCGCAGACCAACGGGCTAACAGAGCGGCTCAATAAGACCATCGCCGACATGATCTCCATGTACGTCGACGTGGAGCACAAGACGTGGGACGAGGTGTTGCCGTACGTTACATTTGCGTACAACACAGCGGTACAAGAAACCACAGGAATGACGCCGTTCCAACTGGTACATGGCCGGACGGTTACCACAATGCTGGACGCCATGCTGCCTCACGTGCCAACCGACGATGGCAACGACGACGCTCAACTGATCTCTCAACGCGCGGAGGAAGCTCGTCAACTGGCAAGAATCAAGATTCAAGAGCAACAGCGAGTCGACGCACGCCGGTATAACCTTCGTCGCAGGGACGTCCACTTCCAACCCGGGGACCGGGTATGGGTGTGGACACCGATTCGGCGCCGCGGTCTCAGCGAGAAGCTTCTCAAGCGCTATTTCGGACCCTACAAAATCATCCGACGCCTCGGCGATCTGAACTACGAAGTTCTACCCGACGGAACGCGCCCATCTGCAAGACGCCAGCCACGACCCGAGGTGGTGCACGTCGTCCGGCTCAAGCCGTATTACGAACGATAGAACTTTGGACTCTCGTCGAAAGAGTGAACTGTGAACTGTGAACTGTGGCTCGCGACTCTGCTATCTTTTTGTTGTGTATTTGTGTTTTACCTTTGTGCTGCATCGGGACGATGCACTTTTTAAAGGGGGAATAATGCCGCGAGCGCAGCTGACTAAGTAGGCAGCGCGCTCGTGGCCTAACGGTTATCGCGCGTGCCTTCCACGCAGAAAGCCCAGGGTTCGATCCCTGAGAGCGCCGCGTCTTTTATTTATTCTTCCAAGTTAGATTTCTCGTAATTTCGAGAACCGTGTTGCTCGTTCTAGGTTAGAATGTTCTGCGCGCCGAATGTTCCAGGCCGAATGTTCCAGAAGCCCACGCGTGCACAAAAGGGGCTCCGCGTAACCAGCCGGACTCAGTTTCGCCTCAGCGTTCGATCCTGCTGCTTCGCCGCTTTCGACGCCCGCGACGCTCTGCTGTTATCCTTCTGTTTCCTTTTATTTTTGGGCACAAGTTCGCCCTCATTAAACGTTTAGTTCCTTTAGTTATTCTCCGCCTGATCACTTGTCATTCGTGACAATATATATATATTATTGTCACGAATGACAAGTGATGAGGCGACGAAAACTGAAGTAAACTAAACGTTTAATGGGGCGAACTTGTGCCCAAACTAATAAAAGAAGAAGGAAACAAAAGATAACAGCAGAGCGTCGCGGGCGTCGAAGTCGGCGAAAGAGCAGAGTCGAACGCTGGGGCGAGACTGACTCCGGCTTGCCACGCGGAGCCCTTTTGTACCCGCGTGGGCTTCTGGAACATGCGGCGTAGAAGGTTCGGTGTGTGGAACATTCTAACCTCGAATCAGCAAGACGGTTCTCCAATTCACCAGAACATCACATTACAGCATTATCAAAAATGTGTAGACGTGGCCAGGAATCGAACCCTGGCCTTCTGCGTAGAAGGCAAGCGCGATACCGTTAGGCCACGGGCGCGCTGCCTACTTGGTCAGCTGCGCCCGCGGCAATATATATATAAGAAACGCGCGGATTAGTTAAAAAAACGTAGTAGCCCTCACTCTACTTATGAGATTGCTTTGGAAAGCAATACCATTCCTTGCGTGATTACCGTATTTACTCGACTAATAGCCGCACTATTTATGAACAAGGCCCTTGCGTCTGCTTTCCCGGGGAATACATATATAGTCAATAATCGCGCTGCGCATAAATAACATAGCGAATAACTAGATCGAGAACACAATTCTCCATACACACGCAATCTTCACAGATGGCATCTTCGGGCGAAGACGTTATCTCTGTCCTGTAAACCGGTGGAATCATGCTGCCGATCGCGGTGATTGGCAAGCCGCATGCTACTTGGAAAAGCGAACCCTCAGGTTTTCTTCATAAACAGTGCGGCTATTACTCGAGTAAATACGCTAGTGAGTAATAAAAGTAATCGGAAAATCACAACTATAAAATAATTCATAACAAGTATGTATGCTTCCAGCACAAGCCTAGATCACATCCACGTGTGTGGAACGGAATTTAGCTTAAACAATGCACTGCGAGTGGAACTTCAAATGCTCACAACGAAACTTTCTTCATGAGGCAAACAATATTCAATGCCGAGTGTCACCATAAACCAGAACAAAGGTGCATGCATGCATCTGAGTTTCTGTTCCAAAAACACAGTAGGTCTATTACCTTAGATGTTCCTCGTTAAATCACGAGAGAGGCTAGAAGAGCCCAGAAGCGCTAAACCGAGCCTACCTGAATAAAATATGCGGTGGAGTTCCGTTTGCTGGAAAGTAGGAAGAATGCAGCCTTTACAAAAATCTATGTAAGTGTGCGGCTCAAAGTTCCGTTTGTAAGCCTCCCGCACTGCTTCTGCTGACACTGCTCATCACGTCTGCCTCGCAGTAATTGTAAACCTATGAAAAGAAAAAATGGGACTTGCACTTTCAATGTCGCACAGCCTGAAAGCAAAACATTTTAAATAAGAAGTTTTTTTTTTTTGCAGTACAATGTTTAATTTTGTTATGATAGAGGAGTCATTTCACAAGAATGAATATATGTTGCAATGGGAGAATTCAACTACTTTTTATTTTAATGGGACTTCGTTTTTAGATCTCCCTTTTTTAATATTCGGGTGGCTGTATTTCAACGTAGCAAAAATACACATAAAGACAGTTAATAATAAATATTTGCGTAAAAGATTAGAAAGATTACCTTTCAAACAACTCATAAAACAAGATTTTTTTTTTTATGGCACGTATTTGGCGATTTAACCGTCACCAGTCATGGCGCGCAGGCATGCCTGTTCAACTTTTTCCAGCTGTGCACTCTACGTAAAATGCCGGTTATTTGGGCTCAACTTTCTCCCGGCTCCATTGCGGCCGTGTCGGCCCCTTTCTTCCCGGAATGAAAAGGCCGAATAAAGAGATTATACGTTTCAGTTTTTTTTTTTATTAGGCCCGTTTAGAACCCCAGGACGTCCTCGCACGCGTCCTAGAGGGCGAGGAAACTTCCTTTCTCACCCTCAGGGACGAAAACGCGGACGTCCGAGGGTTCTAGGCGTTTCTTCTTCATCAAAAAGAAAGAGGAAATTTGAGAAAACGGACGATACGTTCTATCCGGACTTTTCATTCCGCTGGAAAAAGGCGCCGACACCACGAATCGTAGCTGGGAGAAAGTTTGTCCCGAATAACTGGCATTCTACTTAGAGTGTGGCATTCCTAATTTAATAGCTCAAACCTATGTTCGGTAATAATTAAGTTATGAACAAAAAACGGAGCCGAAATTAGTGAAACATGCATTGCGTCCTTATACTAATGTTACAAGTCAGAATATACGTATATGTCGCCTTAATAATATATATATATATATATATATATATATATATATATATATATATATATATATATATATATATATATATATATATATACCTCAGGATCAAAAGTTGTTGCTCACGGTAAAGCAGTCCGATGTAAAGCGATTAGAAATGACATTTCGTAAACACCAGCATATAAGAAGTATAAGTATTCTTACCTCACAGAAAATATCAAATTGCAGTACGAGGGCTGACGTCCTCTCCCCTGTGTGCCTGACGTTAAATTCGTTAGAGCTTTAATATATTACTCAGTGCAGCGGAAAAGAGAACATCAGAATTTACAACAGCTGAGTTAAAAACAAATACTGATAATCAACTCGGTCTCATAACCCGCATCCTGTAAAACGTATCCCGACCTCTACAAGAGAGGATGTGGAGCACCTGGATATTTCGGTTTGATTGGGAGACACGAGTTGTGTTTGGCATTTTTTGTTTTGCTTTGGTACCGGCCGGGTTTTGTTCAACGACATCCGACTTGATCCAGTTGATAAAATGCTCTTAGCAGTAATGATTTTTTTTTCTTTTTTTTTAATTTTTGCGTGCACGCGCAGCGTGAAAATATCAGACATATTAATATTGAACGATAAAATGTAGAACTACACATTCTACGTGCAAGTGTTTACCAGCACATAAAAAACAATGACCGTAAAAAGTTGGCTAAATTTGCAATAAAAAAAATGACATACCACCCTGGATAATTGGAGCGCTCTTATTCTATACTGCTTGAAATACGCTCTCCACCTTATTAATTAAATGATAACGTGCCGTTTTTTTCCTTAAGTACTGCAAAGTATCAAAACCAAGTTTTTTCTTATGTGAATTAACGTCGTTGATAATTGAAAGAGTGGTCGTCCGTGTACGTATTTAATGTTTTTATAATTTCATTTTAAGTATTGCAGTGCCGGTTCGTTTAACCAGTACCCTTTCTCAGTCCCGTGCCCACCGTTTGAAACTGGCGGACTACAGTTACCTGCTCTTTTTCTTTGTTACATCGGCAATCTAGAGCGTTGCTTGAAACTGGCGGACTACAGTTATCTGCTCTATTTCTTTGTTGCCTGGGCAATCTAGATCTTTTTACGCTTGAAACTGGCGGAATACAGTTACCTGCTCTATTTCTTTGTTACCTCGGCAATCTAGATCGTTTTACGTTTGAAACTGGTGGACTACAGCTACCAGCTCTATTTCTTTGTTGCCTGGGCAATCTAGATCTTTTACGCTTGAAACTGGCGGAATACAGTTACCTGCTCTATTTCTTTGTTACCTCGGCAATCTAGATCGTTTTACGTTTGAAACTGGTGGACTACAGCTACCAGCTCTATTTCTTTGTTGCCTGGGCAATCTAGATCTTTTTACGCTTGAAACTGGCGGAATACAGTTACCTGCTCTATTTCTTTGTTACCTCGGCAATCTAGATCGTTTTACGTTTGAAACTGGTGGACTACAGCTACCAGCTCTATTTCTTTGTTACCTCGGCAATCTAGGTCGTTTTACGCTCGCATACACTGCAAGTATAACGAACACGGTAGAAACATTTCAGGACATCTAACAAACTAACAAACACAAATAGCAACCGCTCCCAGGAATGAAACCTAAGCCTTCAACGTAAGAAGTAAACTTATTACCAACTCGGCTGTGCTCGCAGCAGTATACGTTTCCGTTTCGTTCATTTTAATAAAGCAACATCCAAAAAGTTTGGGCACGCCGAAACTGTAAACAATCAAAACAAAATCCAAGCAAACTCCGAGTAAAATGTTTGCGAGTAAAAAGTTGAATATTACTGAAGGATTTATCGCTAAACTGGTATACTTTCGCCTCAAGAACGTCTTAGCCAACCGTTACCGTCGTCCCGTTACAACGCCCAGTGCATTCGACCGTGGTTGGCGTATGATGAATCGCTTTCATGATCGCGTCCGCACGAATGGCAGACAGTGGCGGAATAGAAAACGGTGGCCGACGATGGCGGACGCTGACACCCCAATGCTTGTACAAGTAGCAGACAGTGTAGACTAAACGCACCCGAAGTTCCGACAGGCCGGCATCAGGCCTGCGTCCGGTGTTTGGCTGAGCAGCCAAGTCAACCCAGTATTAATGGGTGTTGCCTAAAGGAGGGTGTGGGCGTTGCGTACCTCCACCCAAATTGCGTGTCATGGTGTAAATATTGCGCTATTTCGTGTGGAGGAAAGTTTATTTGGTTATGTACATGTAGTATCTATGCAAGTTAAAAATATTTTTAGGAGTTTCGTGACTCTTATAAAGATACCTATGAATGGCATCCGGAACATATTGGGGGTATATAACTTTTCTTAAAACATTTCGAGTGTGGACGACACGACGAGAGATGGCGCTTGCTATCGCGCTAAAAATCTGTTGCATTTAAATAAATTGCAAATAAATCCAGATTTACCAATGTTTTTTTACTGAGACAAAAATATTGTCAGCCATGTCTTCACGAGAAATACTGATCAGTGCCTTGCCCTAGTGCAAATGGTATATTTTACATGTTTGCAACCATGGGGTCATGACTTCTGCCCCGGCCATGCTTAAAAGCACGTACAGCATGCAGGTGCGTCAAGGTGGGTTTGGCAGGCTTGCAATTTCGCTTGCTTCCTCGCACGAACAGGAACATGGCAGCGGCCTGATGCCCTGTTTGCAATCGTCTATTCTCAGGGGCAACTTTCTGCGGCAATGTAGTCAAAGGTACCGACGTGCATCCTCTCCCACACTGAGCTCCGATTGAAACCGTGCGCGCGATCTCCTCTACTCAGCAATGGTATCCGCAGTGAAGACCTGTCCTCCGGGGTCTGTACAATTTTCAATCTATGCAAGGTGTATAGTATTTCATCTGGTCTATTTTATTTCGTAGCGGCTGATAAGGCACACTCAGCTTTGAGGCGGAATCGCAACTGCCCAATGGCTTAAATAGCTCGAGTATCAAAAAACACACCTGTAAACGTGTTCCCCCCCCCCCCCCCAAAAAAAAAAGTTTTTTTTTTATTTTAAAAATATGCCATACATCGTCGAACACTCAATCCTCGCTCATATTTAGTGATGCCAAAATTTGATAACTAACCGTTTTCTTATTCAAAGGTCATCAGTAATTTTTTTATCTTTCTTTTAGAAAATGAAGCCCGTACTTGATAATTGTCGCCATACATTTGCATAAAATCTTGGGCTTCGTAGGCCTTATTTTCCTGTCAAAAGTTTAAGAAAAATCACTTCACCTTTTGAATAAGAGAACGGTAAGTTCTTAAACTTCGCCATCCGCTCCGAACCGCTAGCGCTATACATTCGGGCAGAAACGGGGCGTTCGGCGTTGCATAGTATAGTTTTGCGGGGGAAAAAAGACACTGCAAATTGTTCTCGGGAAGACCCTGCGACCATACAGGCGCCTCAACTTTAATTACGCTTTGCGAGCAGCAGTAACAAAGGCGAACCTTCTGCCAACAGCATCCCTGTCGGGGCCGTCGTACATTTTAATCTGGTACACTTCCACTTTTAAGCCGGCGTCCGCCAGTGCTTTCTTAATTACATCTTCGTTGAGCTCTGCCATGTGGAACACTTGGTTGCCCACAGGGTACTCGTCCGAGCCCCCCATACCGGCCAGGATGAGCAGACCGCCAGGCTTCACCAGACCTGCCACGTTGCACGTCGCTAGCCGAAAAGACGCGTGGTCTTGCGTTGCCGACTCCAGGCAGTTGCAAGATAGGACTGCGTCGAAGGTCTCCCGATGCTCATCGGGAAGCACCCCCGGTTCCAGGACGTCGCAAAAAATCACCTTGCGGATGGCCTGCCGTGTCCGTTCCTCGAGCTCGGAAGCTCGCTTCTTTACGTCACTAAAAATTTAAAAAGAAGCAAAATCAATAGGCTGATTTGTATAAGCAAACTGCGCGGGTGCGCGCATTCCGGAAGTGGTACCGCCCCCATGCCACTTTTTGTCATCGCTTCATGGTTTCCCTGCTACACAGGACTGTGTTGCGCTCACATCATCGTACATCATCGTTTGGGACGCATCGGTATCGGCTTGGATTCTCCTGTCATGTGTGAGCTTCATAACATTGTGTTGTTTGTGATGCCTTAGTTTGTCAGCAAGCACGCAGTTCCAGTTGTCTTATCCCCTTAGAATCGCGTCGTCGCCTGCTGCAACGTTCGAGTCGTTCACGCGGTGGTCCCACTGCGGCCCCGGGAAAAAGCGACGCAACTGCTCGAGCACTCCGGCTGCTTGGACGACTCTAACAACTTAGAAACAAGTGAACATCTAGTTGAATGACAAAGAACAGATAAATTTGAGTTACCGTCGGCTCGGTGTAGCACCGCGGAACAGCATCGAGTGTGTCGGTGGGAAACGGAGCCTGGTAGTGCTCAGGCTTCTTGTGCATAACGTTTAGTCCACAATGAAATAAGAAGAGCTATATAGACTTTTTCGGAAAGCGATAGTTATCTAAAAGTTGTTTTATTCTGTCTGACAGCCTGTGTGACAGGGTACAGAAGAACTGCGGAGAAAAGCCTGCACACAAACAAGAAACGATCTACAGAAAAACTGAGTGACGTGCCATAACGATTCGCATCTGTAAAAAAAAAAAAAGAGCAGCAACCATGCCAGATACTTAAAAAGGTTGCTTGGAGATAAATTTTCATGTACAATTTCTATTAATATTTTTTACGCAAGTTTGGAACGCTAAAACACGGAACATATGAGCAATGAATCCGGGCGTCGCGCGGCACTCGCCGCTCGCCACTCGCCACTCGCCGCTAGGCGCACCACAGGGGCACCGCGCGGCACTAGCGATTCACCAGGGCCACTAATCTAAAATACTTGGCAAAAAAAAGAAGAAAAATGGCGTGAAATTTGGCGGCCGTATATTGGTCAACGCCGCACTTGACATTGGCGCTGGTCAATCATGCCCGTCGGATTTCTCGCCGGCTTTTTCGTCAAGTTTTCAGATTAGGGCCCCAGACCCGAGCGCCATGGCGCCGCGAGGAAGGAACGTAGGGACGCGGGCACCGGTCAATAGGGGTACTGCCGCGCGGCGCCCGTTTTCATCGCTCATGTGGTCCATACTTAACAGTCGCCCGACGGTGTAAGCTTTTGTCTGCGGTGTCAATTGGTGCTAATGCGGAACGGATCAGTAACTCGAGCCAAAATCCAATTGTGGCAAAATAGAGCACCACAATGGGTGAGGTTCCTTTACCGCCTTTCTGGCGGTATGTTTTGCACTTCTAAAATGCATTATGCGGTGTTTGCACGTTTTGTACAAGTTGGTTTCATGTCAAGCTATGCATATCGGGAATCGCTTCTTTTTTAGCGACTGTCCCGTCGCAATAACAGCTACAACCACCCAAATACATCATGCAAAAAGTGTATTAAAAATTGTTCGACGATCAGTGAGATTCATCCGATCAAAAATGCGTTAGCATTGGTTCTTTCTCACCCCTTTTCACACTTTTCCATTAGTTTAGACCTCTTGTCATTCGTTTAGCACCACTTTCTGTCGTTTATTAACGCATTTCCTCTTCGCTTTCCGCTGCAAGCTTCCGTCTCCTTGCCTCTCTCTAGGCCTGACGTCACCGACGCGTGGCCTACAGCTTTCTTCCGTCGTTGCTCTTAGATAAAGTCAGCCATATCACTCGTAAAAAGAACCACATCCATCGAGGGAGCGGCAAGTGAACTAAGCGGCATTCAAAAGCGGCGCGGCGCCTGCTCCGTCTGGCTCAGCGCCAGCGGTGCCTGTGCGACGCTCGTATTGGTGCGCTAACGTCAGCACGCGTCACCCTCTCCCTCTCTTCCAGCCTACGACTTGCGCCGACACGACACCTCCTCACCACCTCACTCTCCTCGCGACGTCATGCATGGCGCTGACAAACGGACGTACGGCCTGACACCGGCAGGTTTCCATGGAAACGAGGGTTCTAATGCTGACGCATTAAAACGTCCGCCGTGAAGCAGCGCCCGATTGAGATAGACCGCTACGGAGCGAGGGCACGCCCTACATTGTCTCGTGCACTGCAATCTTACACTCTTTAGATAACGTGCAGAGGGGTGGACATAAATCATGAAACGAATTTCGGAACATTTCGAAAAACGGCGAGAAATCCGACGGCTATGATTGACCGGCTCTTTGTCCGGTTCTGTTTACCTTTCCTAGTCACTCTTTTTGGAGGCTGCTTTCTTTCGGGCAGACACAATATCCGAGGCCTTTTTGCCTGTTTCGGTTATTGTAGCACCCCGGCACACAACAGGTGAAGCCATCCATTAAAAACCGCTAGTAAACACCCGATTCAAAGTCTCGAGCTAACCCGAAAATTTCTAAGTGCCTAGTATACAACGCACGCTGACGCGACCGGAAAACTGGGGAGAACTAAGGTACTAGAATTCACCGCGGCAGCTGTGGCGTCGCGATACTCCTGGTGAAATCGGTCTACTCTCTAGCTTGATCATGCTGACAGACCGAGGAACACAAATTATGTTGTGAATGAGTTGGGCACATGCTATGTGCGTGTGGTGGTGTGTGTGACGTCACGTGACAGTGGTATGTCACGTGACACCCTGATGTCACGCGAAACCGTGACGCCACATGACAATTTGACGTCACGTGACTGACTTTGCGTTGCCACGTGACGTTATAATGTCACTTGATGCCACGTTGTCAAGTGTCATCACGAAGTTACCTGATGTCACAATCAGCGTTATTTTATTACCTCTGTTTTGGAACTCCCGCGAAGGGGGTTCCCTCCTTCACGTCCTTCAGTCCGCGTTCCGTCGTTCGAAGCGCCATCTAGATTTTCGTTTCAAAAGTTTGGGTTTCACAGAGTATGGTGAAACTCCATCTAGATGCTGTGCCTCGAAACATGCGTATTCCATAAAATGCACTGCAGTTACCATAGCAGCCGTTACCCAAAATAGTGGCGTGTCGAGCGACGGGAGGTGAGCCCTGGGGAGAGGGGGTTACTGCTTCAGAAAGCAGCGTCCATGGGCAGTTCCGTAACTCAGCTAATCTAGTAACGTTGGCCACAATCATGAGCAAAAATGAACATTCAGCTGTCACGTGACATCCTGGTGTTATTTGACGTCATGATGTTACATGATGCCGCAGTCCTTCGTAACAGTTCTTCATGACGGTTTTTTCGTAAAATTCGGCTAATAAAACCCATTTTGTGTTCAAACGTATCGAAGCAGCCGAGCAGAAGCGATGAGATTCTCAAGATGGCTACAGCCAAATCGAAGGTATGCATATATCTGAACAAACTTGATACTACGAGAAAGAACAAGAGCGCACGTTTTAAGTGAGTCTATGGTCATGTGTTTGTCCTCAAGCTATGCGGATGAACGTGTTTTAGATATTCAGCTTCTTAGGCACATTGAGGGCTTCACACGTTCATATTAGCTGAAGCCTTATTTTTGATACTTCGTTTCGCCGTAAGTAAGAGCGCAGTAAAAGACTAAAATACACAGACACGCGTATACGCATCTACTATAAGCGCTTGGTTAATTTAACCGATGAAAGCGCACGCACAGAAACGTGACAAACGCCGCGGCGTTACACTTTCCCGTTGCTTGATTTGTCCCATCGATGTGTAGCCTTGTATGCGCTCCGACACAAAGTAAAAGTACAGGGTGTCCCCCAAAACGTATAGGGCTTTTTCTTCATCGCAAAAATAAACTACGCATCGCGGAACATTCACTTTCCGCTCAAAGGTAGCGCTGGAGGTCCATGCCAAAGTTTCAGCATGAACCGATATTTTCTTCGAAAGTTATAAATGATTTTCTGGAAATCCCAACGGGAAAATTGGGTCCATTTGTGCCCATTTTCGATTTCTGGTGACATAAAGCTCCATGTATTCGAGAGATGCTCACCATTTTCCCATTGAAATTTTCCGAAAATCACCTATAACTTTTGAATAAATAGCGGTTCGTGCTGAAACTTTGGCATCCGGTTCAAACATTTAGCGCTACTTTTGGGCGGAGAATGAGCGTTCGGTGATGCATATTTTACTTTTGCGGTGAAACACACCCTGACAATCTTTTTGTCTACGGGGACACCCTGTATATAGTGCGCCGTCATCTTGGATTTTGAACTTGGAGCTTCTTTCGACTTCAGTAAACATGTATGACGACGTAGACAAAACGCACGACAATGGAATATGTATTTGTGCGATCGTTAGCTCGGTTTCAACTGTTCAGTGCGTCTAAGTGCGCGACCACGTACCTGCATCCCTCCAAGGACGCGACCATCTCGGCACGGAAGGAGCAGTCGAGAGCGTCTTCTTTTCCGCTCAGCCATTTCTCGAGCTCAATCCTGTTCGCATCTACCATGTCGCTAAGCACGATGTCCTTGAATTGGCGTGAGGCCGAAAGCACGTTGTTCATCGTGGGGCCAGTGCCGACTTCCAGAAGCGTCTTTCCTTGCACCAGATCTGTTCAAAACACAGGAGGCTTAGGTGTTAGTTGAGGCCGCCAATTGAAATGTGCACAGTATATATATTACAGAAGGCTAACGCTTGAAATGCATGTGAAGGAAACCGCGTCGCGGCGCTCCGCTGAGCGGCGCAAGCATAGTAAAGGGCTGTTTATACTCCAACGTCGACGAACGCAACGCGCGCCGGCGCAGACCGACGTTCGTCGGCTACTACGTCGCGCCGAGAAGCGCCCGAACGATGGTGTTTACAGTCCAGCGTAGACAACGCTGGCCCAGCGCGCCCCGACGAACTGCCCCACTTTGCGCATCCGCGTCTCCGTGACAACCGCATCGTCTCTTCGAGTTATCTATCGGCGGTAGGTTGCGCCACCTTGCATAGGTGTAAACGGTCATTGTAGTTCGTCCTCGTGTTGTCATGTCACGCTTCAAAACAGCCATTCGGGGTAGCGGTTAGTTCAAAAACTACCAAATGATGGTGATAACTAGTTCAAACCAACATTTATTTTCTCCTAAATGTCACACAAATGTCAACGAAAAAACACAAACGAAAAAAAAGAAAAAGAAAAGCCCGATATCACGTTCGTCGAGCCCATGGCTTCTCCGCAGGTTCGCCGGAGTCGTGCCAAGCGACTCCGTGGCTCACAACCGCTGGCTCGTTAGGTCGATAGGCCTATTGAGAGTCGAGGGTAGCGCATCCTCCGAGCGGTCCACGTCCACGCACACACTCGCCCAGTCCAGCGCACGAACGTTAAATACGCACACCAACACGGGAACACGACAACAGCACACGACACACGGCAAGAACGACAGGTTCAGATCCCAGAAATAAGCATCTCGCACACTCCGACTGGCCCCGACGACCCCGCCAACCGGATTCCCAAATGAGGCATTCGCGCGAGGGCTTCTGGGATAGCCTCCGTCGGCGCCGTCGTCGTCCAACGTTGGACGTAGAGCATGTCCAAGTCCGTCGCGAGCTACGCTGTCGCGCGTCGAGCTGCTCAGCGCGGTGCCGCGTTCTACTTGACGCTGGGGTATAGACACCCTGTTCGCAGACAGCGTCAGCGAGCGCGAACGAGCGCGTGCTAGCTGTGCTACAATTTCAGTGCTTTTCTTAAATAATTTGGATGTTGGTGTCTCGACCTTCCTGAAGTAAAAAACAAAAATACCGCTTTTGCCTTTTGCCGAGTTGAGGTTTTTGGCACTTTCAACTCCCTCACCCCCTTCCGAGTCACGTGCGCTGTGACGTCAATGGGGGGGGGGGTCGCGCGGGGTTCCGTTGAAGCTCTCTCTGCTGAGCGAGAACTCATCCGCTCCGGCGACCGCGTGCAGCGCGAACAAGATGGTGAAAGGAGGAAAGTC
Organism: Ixodes ricinus; assembly: GCA_037355805.1. Taxonomy (NCBI): domain Eukaryota; kingdom Metazoa; phylum Arthropoda; class Arachnida; order Ixodida; family Ixodidae; genus Ixodes; species Ixodes ricinus. The sequence goes on from JAZHYW010009748.1 coordinate 137,686, forward strand.
TTATCCGGGTCCAGAGATCCCCGTCCGGCTCTGCACCCGCGTCCCCCTCCGGCTTCTGCCGGCTGTTCGCGGTAGCAGATCATAGAGATTATACATACTAACTCTAGAGGAAAAGGTCTGCCATTTTCCCATGCATTCTGGCTGCCGCAAGTGGCGGAGCATGGATGGCATGGAGGCCATGGAGAATAGAGGGGTAGGAGAGGGCATAACGTCAGCCGCCTAGCCTCCACAAGCCATGCACTCTTGACGCCTCGCCTCTTTCTCATTTTCCTCCTTACTCTCCTCACTTATCAGCCCAACATGACCACATCACGTGACCGTACCTAGCCTTCGTCTAGCCTTCGATCTGATAAAACCTACCGGACGGAGCGCGCGCAGGCCTGCAAGGAATCCTCCTACAATCAACCATCCATCTTGCACGTGACATGCGCACCAATCGCCAGAGAGATCCGCGGTCACGTTGGGCACAAAATCGTTTAAACTTTTTATGACTAGGCTTCACCAATATTGCAACGTGCCCCCTCCTAGTACTTCTAACCTCCTTGATGGAGGCAGACCTTCGGCGTCCCATACATGGATTACCAACTGCCTTCGATTTCACGAATAAAATTATATCATCAGAGCAGTTTCCATGAACTTCAACAATCCACGTACGTGGAAAGATATTCGCGTTCCTTTCGAAGCCTTCTTTTGCATAGCGCGCAGGTGTACGGCTTCGCGTCAACGCAAAACTAAACCAGACAACCGGCTTCGCCGCGGGTGGGGCGCGAGTGAGCGCGCCACAGGAATACGAAACCACGCAACCACCAGATTTCCGAGATTTCTACAGAAGGGAAGTTAATGCGGCGAAATGAGTATATTGGTTTTTATAAGCGTTACAATGGCTCAGAATTTAGTTTACAGCGTTTAATTACCACTGTTTATATTGCTGAGAGTTTTCTAGTCTTCGCGGTTACCATTGCGACTGTCGTCCTTCAGCTGGCCACATTACTTTCTTTCTCTCGTGTTCAGCTGACACGAGAGGACGTGTTTTCCAGAGCTCCTGCGAAGTTAAGTGATTTTTTGTATATTTAGTTTATTGGCCTGCGCGTTTATGGGGTAGTAAAAGGCAGTTTTTAAAGTAGGGATAGGATAGGCTTGCTTGTTGGATCTTCTTCACTGGTGGTGTTGCACGCCAAAGGCAAGAGGCACACCCCATTGGGGTTGACCCTCCAGGTTTAGCGCCTTGCTGTAAAGCAATTTTGCTCTTACACTGGTGGGTTTATGGGGTAGTAGAAAGCAGTTTTTAAAGTAGTGATAGGATAGTTGGTTTAAAGCAGGCTTTTTAGGTAGGGTCACGAGACCGAACCACGTGCATGTTTAAAACTTTTGGCGGGCTGGTTGGTTGTGCGGGCAGAGGGGGGCGCTGTCTGCTGTTACCTACGGAAGACGTGCTTCGCATCGGCCCCGTGTTGCTGATTGATTTATTGCGTCCAAATCATCGACACCTCGGAATTTTCGGTGCCAATCGAACGAGCAAGTCTTCCCGGTCACGGGGAGGTATCGGCAGTGAGTGAGTGTCGATTTTTGGCGATTTTGTGGGAGTTTGCGTGTTCGCCGGCCGGGTGGGGCCGCTAGGCCTAACTCGAGCACGTCGACATGGAGGATCCTCTCGACGGTTCTACGGTGGATGTAGCCAAGAATGGCGGTCCGACGGTCGTCTCGATGGTCGGGGAGGATGTCGACCCTGATTTTTGTGCAGGCTGGATGCGCGCTCGGGCACGCGGGGGTACTCAGGTGGAGAAGGAGCCCAGGCCTAGTTCCTACGTGGCCCGGAAGGTCATCGAGAAGGTCGAGCGCATGGGGAGGATGCCGAGAGTGGGACTGGAGGGCGAGAACAAGGTGGTGGTGAGGCCGCGAGGTGGCCTGGATTTGAGGAAGACGTCGATCGTCGTCGTGGCGGCCGCAATCCGGGCGGCGGCTGGGATCTCGGAGGAGGAGGCCTCGTTGGATACGCAGTGCCCGAACGTGCAGCAAAATGTGGTGGTCATCAGTACGGGGAGCGACGCCAGGGCGGTCAGGTATGCTGCGGTGACGTGTATCTGCGTGGCGGGGAGGTCCTACGAAGTGCGGGCTTACGTCACGGCTCCCTTTGACACCGTCAAGGGGGTGATCCGTGGCGTCCCGGTGCACCATACGGCGGAGGAGATTGAGCGACTTCTCATCGGGCCCAGGAACCCGACGGTGCGAGCGGCGGAGCGTATCGGCTCTTCGGCAACGGTCGTGGTGATTTTTGGGGGTGACGTAGTGCCGCATCAGGTGTTCTACGGCGGGAGTGTGTTGCGATGCTCCCTGTACAGGAAGCACTATGAGGTGTGCAAGACGTGTGGCCGTGTCGGTCATCGAACTGATGTGTGCCCAACCCCCGGCGTCAGACGGTGCTTGGGATGTGGCGGAACTCCGGACCCGGGACATGCGTGTAGTCCCAGATGTGGCTTGTGTGGGGGTCCGCATGTTACCGGGGATAAGGTGTGTAAGAATCGGTTTCGTACGCCGTACATCGTTCGTAGGCGGCTGTGGGAGAGAGCAGAGCGGGGTCTGTCCGGGGATCGGCCGTCTCCTCCCCCGCGGGGTTCTGCGGAAGAATACCCTAGGCTGGAGAGGTCTCGCTCGAGGTCGCGCGAGTCTGAGAGGCCGGCGGCACGTAGTCGCAGCAGGAGCACAAGTGGCCAGGTCTCGTGGGCCCAGGCGGTGCAGTCTGATCGGGGGAGGTTGCTAAATTGCGTGAGGAGAATCGTAGGCAAGCTGCTGAGGTCGTGGAGCTGAGAAGGGAGAACAAGAAGTTAGAGAAGACCGTGGAGGAGCTGAAGGCACTGGTCGAGGGCTTGGTTCGTCGGCTGGACAGTTCGGCTCCTCCCTCGGGACCGGAGGACTCCGCCCCTCCCGCCAAGCGCAAGAATGTGGAGGCTCGTAGACGTAGGGGGAGGGTGTTGAGGACAGGTTTGAGGAGATTGAGGGCCGTGTCGGTCTGGTGGAAGACGGGGTGACACAGCTTAACGAGAAAATGGATTCGATCATGAAGGTGCTAACGGTGATGCAGGGTACTTTACAGCGAAATTCAGAGGGACAATGGCATCAACCTTAAATATCTGGGTCTGGAACTGTAACGGTTTTAGGAGTAAGAGGGCCAGGCTACAGCAGTACATTAGGGGTAGGGGGATTAAGCCGGATGTGATAATGGTTCAGGAGGTGGTACAGGAGGATGTGAGTCTCCCCGGCTACGTCACGTACCGGTCTAGTGGGGGTCCTGCGGGCCGCCGCAGGGGGTCTGCACATTCGTGCGGCGGAGTCTTCCGGTCCTAGTGCACGAGCTTAAGGGGGACGAGAACGTCGAGAGGGTGTTGACCGAAGTGTTAGTGGGTGGATTGGGGGTCTGTCTGTGCAACGTGTACAGTAATCCGCGTTTCGGCAGACAGAGGTTCAGGAATCTGCTGCATGGATGTGCGCGTTGGGCCGATGGCAGGGGCTTAGTCGTTTCCGGGGACTTTAACGCTAGGCACGAGTTCTTGGGCCACGCGGCTACCACGGTCAAGGGGAGGAATTTGTTCCAAGACGCGGAGGAGGTGGGGCTGATCCTCGTCACGGATCCGGGGGTGCCGACGCGGCCCGCGCGGAACGCGATTGAGAGGGATACCACCCCGGACCTAGCCTTCGTGGACGCTCCCGGGGCGGAGTGGCGGAACGCGCTGGAGGATCTGGGTAGCGATCACCGTTTAGTGGAGCTCTCGGTTCCTCTGGCGGTTCGGAGGAAGGAGTTTAGACCCCAGGGGTTGGTGAACTGGGATGCCTTCAGGCGGCTGGGTCCGGAGGGGGAGATAAGCGATTTGGGGGAATGGTCCGCGAGTTTGGTGGACGCTGCCAGGTCGGCTGAGCGGCCCGTGGTGGTGGAGTCGGAGGATGTGGGGCTGGTGGATAGCAGGTTAGGTGCGCTTGTCGAAGCCCGGGACTCTCTGCGGAGCCGTTGGCGGGAGCGGAAGAACAACCGCGCGCTGCGGAAGCGGGTGGCGCAGTTGAATGAAGATATTCGGAGGCACTGTGAGGCCCTGTCCAGGCAGCAGTGGGACGATGTGTGCAACAGGGCGGAGGGCAAGATGCATAGTGGAGACACGTGGAAGCTGCTGCGGCACCTGCTGGACGAGTCCAGGACGAGGAGCTTCCAGTGTAGGAGAATGGGGAGGTTATCGGTCGGGCTGTCAGGGAGCTTGGTGAGGAAGGGGTTAGAAGGCAGTTGTTGGATACGTTCCTTCCGAGTTGCGGCAGGGAGGTCCACCCGGAGTACACGGGGGTTGACAATGCCGAGTTGGATAAGGATTTCGAGCTGTGGGAGGTTAGGGCTGCCTTGCTGCGGATTAATCGGAGGTCGGCGCCCGGGCTGGACCGGGTGGATAATAAGATGCTTGGTAACTTGTCTGAGGAGTGTTTGGAGGCCCTGCTTGATTTCTTCAACAGGTGCTGGAGGGAAGGGAAGCTGCCTGCGGAATGGAAGAAAGCCAAGATGGTTCTTATTCCGAAGCGTGGGAAGCCACCGGGGCTCCAAAACCTTAGGCCGATCTCGCTCACTTCCTGTGTGGGGAAGGTTCTGGAACACATGATACTGCGGAGGTGGCAATCCTTTTGGAGGACAAGGGGGTCTTCCCGAGCTCGATGTTCGGGTTCCGGGAGGGCCTGGGGGCGCAGGACGCGATGTTGGTGTTGTACCACGAGGTGATTGAGCCGAGGCGGCCGGGCGCGGTTCTGGGTCTGGACTTGCGCAGCGCGTTTGATAGAGTCCGGCATTCCGCCATCCTTCGCGGCGTGGCGGATGCGGGGCTCGGCAGACGGAGCTATAACTACGTTAAGGACTTCCTGTCGGGCCGGACGGCTCGGCTGCTGGCGGGGGACTTGGATGTTGGTGAGGGGGAGCTGGGTAGTGTCGGCACCCCACAGGGCTCCGTCATCTCTCCGGTCCTGTTCAATTTAGTGATGGTGGGGGCCGCCCGCGGTCTCTGTGAGGAGGGGATTCCGCACTCTATATATGCGGATGATCTTACGCTGTGGTGCACCAATCGGAGGAAGGAGGTGGTGCAGGGTACGCTGCAGCGAGGGATCGAGATTATTGAGGAGGCGCTGATGGGTTCGGGGTTGGAGTGTGCTCCCGAAAAGTCGGAGTTGCTCGTGTGTTATGCTGGGCGTTGTAGATGGGATGAGATGCGGCTGATCGCCGGCGGGGGACCCGTCCCGAGGGTGGACGCTTTGCGGGTTCTGGGGCTATTTGTTCAGGAGAAGGCGGGTAATTCGGTCATGCTCGGGAAAATTCAGGGTAAGGTAGCGTCTGCTCTGCGCATGATCCAGAGGGTGACCAGCAGGAGGAAGGGTATCCGCGAGGCCGGTGTGATGAGGATGGTTCAGGCTTTTGTATTGAGTCACATCATGTACGTGGCGCCCTACCTTCGCTGGAGGGCGGGGGAGAAGAACAAGCTGGATGCCATGGTGCGCAGGGCCTACAAATCTGCGTTGGGGCTGTATGCCTTCACTAGCACGAAGAAGCTGGAGATGTTGGGTGTGCACAATACGATAGGGGAGATTATCGAGGCGCACAGGGCTTCGCAGATTCAAAGGCTGGAGCGCACTGCGGCTGGCAGGGGGGTTTTGAGGCGTGTCGGTCTGCTGGCGGAGGATGCGTCTGACGGCGGGGGACTGACGGGAGAGGTGATGAAAAATGTCAGGGTTAGGCCTGTGCCGAGGCACATGCATCCTGTGCGTGATAAGGGACGAAGGGAGGCCAGAGCGCAGGCCCTCTTCAGGTTGTACGGGCGACAAGATAGTACTGTATACGTTGACGCTGCCCTTCGAGGGGTAGTGGGGGTGGCTGTGGCTGTGAAGGCGGGAAGCGGGGAGGTGCTCTCCGCTGTGAGTGTTAGAACTAGTAATATTTGTGAGGTGGAGGAGACGGCCATTAGTTTGGCGGCCTCCCTGCCAGGGACCAAAGTGGTCATGAGTGACTCTATGAGTGCGATAAGGAACTTTGCGCGTGGACGCGTTGGGGTGGTGGCCAAGAGGCTGCTGCGTCCGACGGACGCGGTGGACATTGTGTGGTGCCCCGCTCACGAAGCGGGCAACGTGGATGCTGACCGAAGGGCCCGAGAACTGCTTGGCCGGGCCTTCGGGGGCGCCGCGGAGTATTCGCCCAGCGGCTTTGGGGAAGTGCTAAGGACCAGGAGGGAGGACCGGCGGGTGTTCCCGCTGCCCCACGGGGATTTGGTTAGGGAGGATGCCGTGCTGTTGCGGCAGTTGCAGGTGGAGTGCGTGTTTACTCCTGTGGTGGGGCGCTATGTGGCGCCTGAGGTGTACTCAAGTGATAAGTGCGTGCTGTGTGGTGCGCGGGCAACTGCGGAGCACGTGTTGTGGGACTGTGAAACTCGGCCGGCGGAGGCGGCCACGTCGAGTGGGCTTCCGCCGGACATCAAAGCCGGGGTGATGGCTAGTAGCCTGGACCTCCAGGTAGCGGTCGTCCAGCAGGCCCGGCGTCTACTGCGCAGGCAGGTCCGACCTCGGACCCCCTGCGCTGGGGCGTCGGATGGTGTGGGCCGCACCGGCTAGGCTTGACCTAGCTCTGCAGGCAAATAAAGACGTTTATTCCTCCTCCTTGTGCGGGCAGAGGCGTACCCAGGCTTTCTTGGTTTGAGTTTTGGTGGGATATTTGTCGTGGGGTCGCGCTGTGTGTCGGTAGGCAATGGTGAATACGCGACGGAAGAAGGATGCGCAGCCTAAAGTAAAAGAAGGACCCGATGTAGAATGTGAGGAGTGTGGCCGTTGGTGCTGCATGATGGAGACGGAGTTCAAAACTGTAGCAGAAGCCGAGGGGAGCAGCTTTACATGCCGGAGTTGCGAGAAGGTAGAACTTGGTTTTAGGAGAATAGGAAGGGAATGGGCGGATACGGTTCAGGAGTTGAAGCGGGAGATACGGGTAGAGCGGGAGAAGCGGGTTCAGCTCGAGGCGCAGGTCGGAGATTTGATTAAGAGGGCCGAAGCGGATGTGGAGGAGATGACCAGGGAATGGGAAAGTAAGGTAGAGAGCGTGGCGGGAGAGCTGAGGCGAGAACGGGAACAGCGAGCCGAGCTTGAGCGACAGGTGGAGGAGCTTAGACAGGGGGAAGAGTGGAAGGCGGAGTTGGAGGAGCATAAGAAGAAGTGTGAGGAGATGGTGCAGCAACTGACAGGAGTAGTTAATAAGGAAAAGGGGGAGGTGGCAGAGAAGACGGCGGTGGGGGCGGCAGACCAAGGGGGCCAGTTAAATAGTGACGAGGTGGTTGACTGTGTAGGAAAGGAGCCTGCACAGCTGTATAGTGCTGCAGTACAGCAGGGCTCGAGGAAGGCAGCAGAAGTTGAGGCAGAGAAAGCACAGATAGCTGGAGGGGGTGAAGACAGGCAGTCGGGGGTTAAGAGGGTGCTGGTGGTAGGAGACTCAAACATAACAAGGGTTAGGGAGGGGCTGCTGGACAGGGTGAAAGGGGATGGGAGGGTAAACGTAGTGGCCCAGTCAGGAAAGTGCATGGTAGACGCTATGGCCAAAGCGAAGGAGGAGGTGTGGGAAAACAGGGAGGGAGAGAACCTAGTGGTAGTACACGCAGGACTAAATGATGTGTTAAAGGGACGGAGCCAGAACCTCGCCAGGCAGATAGAGTTGGGGTTACGTAAGCTGAGGGAGGTCTCTGAGACTGTGCATGTGCAAATATGCACCGTCCCAGAGGTCTGGGGACAGTCTTTGCAGATAGAGAAGCGGGTGGTGGAAGCTAACCGGGTGATAAGGGGGATGAGCCGACGATTTGAGTACGGAGTAATGGAAGTAAACAGGGTGGTGTACGAGGCTCGCTCCGACCCTTTTACATGGGGCATCCACTACAGTGGAACCACTGGGAGCACGGTAGGCGATAGGATTGGACGTCACATCGTACATTTTTGGGGGGTCCCGGAGCCCTGAGGGCGCCGGTGTAAATGAGGGCCAAAATGTAGATACAGGGGGGAGGGTTTGGGAGGGTGAGAGGAAGCCTCGCAGGACTAGGAAAAAGAAACAGCTTAACATAGGGTTCATAAACATGCAGGGGGGCAGGAACAGAATAAAGTGGGAGGAGATTGAGGAGCAATTAGAAAGCGAAAACTTTGCAGTGTATGGATTAGCAGAAACACATCTGAGGGATATGGAAGAACCACCATACATACCGGGATATCATTGGATGGGATGCAACCGGGCCAATGGGGAACGCAAGGGAGGGGGATTAGGGGTGTTAGTGAAGGGTCAGGAATGGGAAAGGGAACGAGAGGGCTGCAGGGAACACATGTGGGTCAAAGGCAATATTGGGGGTTTAGACACAATCCTGGGTTTTGTGTATCTAAAAACAGGGAGTGATGCAGGGGAGGAAAATGCAGAACACTTGACATGTATATCAGGAGACGTTAGGGAAATCGGCACTAACAAGGAAATAATTATCTTGGGGGACATGAATGCGCATTTGGAAGACTTTGATGGACATACAGATACAACAGGGAGGATGTTAGAGGAGTTCTGCGAAGCTCTTGATCTGGTATTGGTTAACGCTCAGGTGAAATGTGATGGAAAAATAACATGGGAAAGAAAGAACTCGCACTCGACTATTGACTACTGTTTAATGTCGCGTAAGATATACAACAGATTAGGAGGTATGGAAATAGATGAGGAAGGCACAAAAAGTCTGGGGAGCGACCATAAGAGAATCAAGATCAGATTTGGCACAGTAAAACCAGAAATGCAAAATCAAAAACAAGAGGGTAGGAATAACTTAAATGATAAACAATTACAGGAGGTATCTAAGCGAATCGAGAACATAGTATCCAAGCAACCGGAAAGAGAATGGACATATGAAGACTTAGTTAGTGTTTTCAAAAGAGAGTTAGAGAAATATCGAATCAAACAAGGAGGAAGAAAACTAAAACGCAAGCTCAAAAGCTGGTGGGATAAAGAGGTTAAGGCAGCAATATCGAGACGCCAAGCGGCATCTAAAGAACACAGATGGGCAAAGAAAAAGGGGCCACACTAGCCGAAGTAGCATCAAAATGGGAGGAATTTCAGGAAAGAAAGCGGGAGGCATCAGCATTAATACAGGCCAAAATTGGGAGGGCAGGGGTCCAGTGGATGATAGAGATAAACCAGAAGGATAGGAATGCGGCAAAAAGGTTCTGGGAACACATCAGTGCACAGGGAAAAAAGACCGAGGGGTACCAGCAGACACTAACCACACAGGAAGGGACAAAGGTAGAGGGGGAAGAGGCAAGAGAATACATTAGACATACAATCGAAGCAGCATTTTCGGAGTTAGAACCAGATCAGGCCGTAGGGAATGGTAGCGTCTACACAACACAAGAGGAGGATCATAGTGAAGAAGAGGAAATGACCACTGGGGAATAGGAAAAAGCAGAAGGAAAGGTTCCGGCTGGAACTGCGACAGGTCCAGACGGCATACCAATGAGATTGATAAAAGTTCTAGGCAAAACAAGCAAATTGAAACTAAGGCAGGTGATTGACCAGATACTTATGGGAGGGGAGGTACCCAGTGACTGGAAATTGAGCAGGATGAGATTATTATATAAGGGCAAGGGAGACAAAGACAGTATCAAATCATACCGACCAATCACAGTAACTTCAGTAATATACAGACTAGCTATGCAAATTGTAAAAAGAAGAATGGAAGAATGGGCAGAGAGAAAGCAGATTCTGGGGGAGCTTCAAAACGGTTTCAGGAGGGATAGACGACTAGATGATAACTTATTCGTAATCACTCAGTGCATAGAGATAGCAATGACAAGTCAAAGGCCATTATGGGTAGCATTTTTAGACATCAAAGGGGCATATGACAATGTGAATCAGGAAAAACTCTGGAACCAACTGAAGGGATATGGGCTAGGGGAACCATGGTTAAGTTTCTAGAACGGGTTTATACGGAGAATAGGGTGGTTATAACATGGGAAGCCGAAACTACAAGACCAGCAGCAATAAAAAGAGGACTTAGACAGGGTTGCCCATTGTCTCCCCTGCTCTTTATGATATACCTCAGTGAGATGGAAAAAGGTTAGAGCAGTGCAACCTAGGTTTTGACCTGACTTACATGGAGGAAGGACATAAAGTAAATCAAGTATTGCCAGGGTTAATGTATGCAGACGACATTGTACTCGTATCAGAAAGTCGTGAGACAATACAGGAACTGATTAGGATTTGCAGCAGGGAAGGGGACAGTTTAGGACTAAAATTTAGTAGGGACAAGTCGGGTATAATAGTTTTCAACGACGAGAAGGGGGAACCCCTGGAGATACAGGACACATTGATAGAACACGTAGAAAAGTACAAATATCTGGGAGTATGGTTAAGTGAAGGAAGACGGTATCTAAAAGACCATGAAGATATTGTAATAAAGAAGGGGAAACGAGATTCAGCTATCATGAAACACAGGGCACTATGGAACTATAATAGATATGAAGTCGTTAGGGGTGTATGGAAGGGAGTCATGGTGCCAGGACTGTCATTTGGGAATGCGGTATTGTGTATGAGGTCAGAAATCCAGGCAGGTTTAGAGATACAGCAAAGGAGTGTGGGTAGGTTGGCATTGGGGGCACATGGGAATACACCAAATGAGGGAGTACAGGGGGATATGGGTTGGGCATCTTTCGAGAGTAGAGAAGCGATCAGTAAAGTAAAATTTGAACAAAGACTAGCTGAAATTGAGGATACACGGTGGGCAGCGAAAGTGTACAAGTATCTATATATGAAAAGTCTAAACACTAAGTGGACAAACCGAACCCGCAAGCTGAGATTTAAATACATTCAACGAGATGGAGCCGATCAGAGCATATCGGTAGAAAAGGGAGTAAAGGAAACAGAGAGGAAATTGTGGGAAGAGAGAATGCAGGGGAAATCAGCTTTAACAATATACAGGGCACAAAAACAAGAAATAAAGAAGGAACAGTTGTATGATAATTCATTGGGGAGCTCTTTGCTGTTTGAAGCTAGAACGGGGGTGCTAAGAACGAAAACATATAGGGCTAAATTCCAGGAAAGTAGACACTCTATGCGACATATGCAACCACGAAAGGGAAACTATAGAACACGTAATTTTAAGGTGCACGGGGCTTCGTCCCATCCTCTTTGGGGGAGGGGGGGGGAGTGACTACGGATTTGGAGGGGGCACTGGGATTTCCGGACATGGATGGACGAATGGATAGGGAAAGAATTGCGGTAACTAAGAGGAGATTGGAAGATTGGTGGAAGAGATCTAGGGAGAGGTAAAATATAATTTATACACAGATAAAAATAAGCAATAGAATCACTTTAAAAGGGGGGGAGGGTAGTGTTATAACAAAATTTATACAAATTTAAAAAAAAAGAAGAGATGACGAAATGTTAGGCTAGGTGGCGCAAGCTGCCGCCCATTACAAAGGGTATAGCCATTACCATCCATCCATTTATCTATGTTCTGTCGCTCTCTTTCGCGATCTTTCACTCGGGGACTCCGGATGTCGGCGTATGGGATTCGCCTCTCCTCCTCACCCACCTTTAACCCCCTGTAGCACATAGAGCTGACGGTTTCGTGGATCTAGGATAGATGGCGCCGCTAAAACTCCGTATAATAAAAGTTGAGTCGATGATACCAGGGTTTTGACGCATTTATATTTACGCTGGAACGACAAGGTTTATAGAAAAGTTACCCTTTATCGAGCAGGTACTTCGCACAACTTGCTATCTTTCTTCAAGACCCCCATTGACGTCATGCCGCATGGTTCTCATGGCCGCCGCTCGCGGCTGCAGGTCGGGGAATATTCTAATTTTCGCCTCGCGATTACGCGGCGGAATCGCAACATTTTGAAGGAAGGAGATATGTCTTTTGTCCTTTGTGACAAGATGAACAATGTAAAAAGTAGAGGATGCCAGTTCTATCAACGTTAAAATCGTTGCACAGCTCCTTTAACCGTCGCTGACGCTGTGAAGTGGCGGCGCGGCATTCGGCCACATCATCGCATCAGTGGTGGTTTCTATGGCTCCGCTGCTCGGCGTAAACAGCAGATGTATATGTACATGTATGATGTCATGGACAACTGAACAGCTTTAGAAATGTCGGTGGTAGTGGCCTGTTGATAACGGCATTTTCTGGTGCCCGTCACAATAAGGCGCGCCACATTATCGCAGTTCCGACACGATGGTTCGATACCCTCGGCGATCAAAATATTAAATGTTGACCAGTCCTTGATCAGAATTTAAAATTACGCCATTGTTCAGAAAAGACCCAGGCGTGGGCATTTATCATACGTACAGAAATCGCGAGTATGTTTTTAACGTGGTCACAGTTGCGATTGGCGTGGAGTAAATACCCTCGGTCTTTAAAAATAACGCGAAACAAGTTTTCTATGTTCCGAATTCAGTACAGTTTTCGGCTGGTTACTACACATGCGTTCCAGCCTTAACTTTAGATTATCCAGCGCTTTAAGCTGGACCAAGTCAGCCTAGGGAGCCTTCATGTGCGCTTTGCTAGGGTGATGCCACCCTTTGTAATACCACTCGCCGACAAACCAGCAGCCATTTTGGTTCTCGTCGATAATCCGTGGGGCTTATAACCCTCCCGGAAACAAGCACCTTATCTCACAAGTTCGGAGCAGCGTTGTGGAACCCATGGAGGGAGGATTAGCATTTTCGCCCTCAGATGGGAGGACCGATGGACACAAAGGCCACTTTCCGGCGCACAGGGAAACATTGAGGAACAAAATGGCGGTGGGAGAGGGTGTAGGAAAGGGAAACAGGCACATGGCATCACTCTATGCGAAGCGCACATGAAGGCGAAGCGCACATGAAGAGCACTCTAGGTCAGCCCATAGGAATGTTTCTTCGGCCTTGAAAAACAGCGGGGGGGGGGGTGTATTCGGAGAACACGTCCTTGTGAAAGAGACGTACGCTTTTTCTTGCTATGTGTTAATTCTTTTTAGTTTGTGTACCACCATATAAATACAGGTTCAAGTCCTAATCTTTCAATAAAATTTATTCAGACATCGCTTTCTTAATGGTAACTTTAAGCAAACCGCTACCGTGTTCCGCTGTACCGCACTCCGGAGCCTTTGAAGTATGCTTTCCAGCGCGCGCCCCGCGGTCACCAAATTATCCAGGGGCACGCTTCAATGCATGCTTCAAAGGCTCCGGTATAGTGCGGTACGCGCGTAGCGATTTGCCAAAAGTCTCTATTCGCAGTCCAAACAAAACCGGATTGCGGGTTTCATGGTCCCGGATACCGTAAAGTGTTTCGAGTCGTGTGATGTCGACCGGTAACGTTTTTTGCGGCTTCCGGTTCCCGCATTCGGAGTTGAATATACACGAACTCATCTCTGTTACGTCACGGCGCGGTGGTGGCGCGTCGGTCGCACTTCCGGTCCGGGGCTGTGGGCGGAAGGGCCATAGCCAGACGTGTATTCCTGCGTTGTTTTGAAAGGAACCAGACAAAAACCTGCCTTCTCGTCAAAATGCCGCGACTGGGGCTGTACCAAAAGTGTCGAGAAAGGTTTGAAGGTCAGTTTTCATGTGCTCGGTTCGTCCGATAACGTGGATATGTGCCGTGAGAAGGGGAAACGAGACGCCGTCGGACCACGATTGCTTGGGCGGGAAGCACTTTGGGTTGAATTCACGGATACTTGTGGTCGTCAGATTTATTTGTTTTGTTCCAACATAAACGCCGGAAAACCGTCAAGTTGTACGGACCACCTGCGGACTACGTTCAGTGCGTCTTCAAGTTCAAACGGCTCGCCTGATCGTTCGAACTGTCGTCTGCTCTTTCAAACGTTTCTGCTTGTCGTCTGCTCTTTTAGAGGACACCGGCCCGTAGACCAAACATGGGCCCGGTACTTGCGATAAGAAGTAAGTGCAGGCCTCAAAGGACTTAAGGTTGAAGGTTGGTAAGCAGGCTCGATGTAAACAGTAGATATAAGGAGATGTTGATCATTGTTACCAGTGGCCATCACCGACTTGTTATGCCTGATTCACTCGGTCCGATTCTGCTTGCGATTTTCAGTATCGACGTCGACCATCTCAGCTACGGTTCACGCTTTTGCAGCCCGAGCGACGTCGCTACTGAAAACTGCGAGCGAAATCTCATCATGTGAATCAGGCTTTAGAGTACATTCCGCGGCGTCCACGCGGAATGAATCGCCGCATGTCAGATTATTCACGCGAAGTTTTGCGGTGTAACGAGCCTCGGTAATTTCGCTGACGCCGCTCAAGTAGTCAGACATTGCCAGGAAGACGTAAAATCAACAATTCCAACGCGAAAAAGAGCGCGGGGACTCACACCGACGCCGACAACATCGCATTTCAATGGTTTGTTTATGGGCGACGGCGAGCTTGTTGCCCACACCCCATCGCGCATGCGCGGCGCCGGTGGCGTCCGCTAGGGGCGCTCCGGGCGCTCCGGTTTGTTTGTAAACATGAGTTGGTGTATACCATTTCAACACTCGGAGAGACCCGCAACTCTCGAGGCACCATGCCGCAACGACCGAGCGACTTTCCTCCTGTCCAAACCGTCGCATCGCGACGCGTTCAAGGTCCGGGAGCTTAATGAGAAACGCAGGGCATGCCTTCTTATCTTCACGCTTCCTGCTTCGTCACTAGTTCTTCGCCGTTCTTATCTGCCAATCCCGCAATCTCATTGGCTGCGGGGTGATACTGAGATGCCCTGCACTCGCCATGCCCTGCTTTTCTTTGAGCTGTCAGTGACTACATCTCGGCTAGCTGCCGTCCATACAAAACCGCAAGATTAGAGAGTTTTCGGTAGGAAGCGCAGGAAGTTCTCGAGGCGACATGACGCAACCATAGATGAAGCCACTAGTGTGGAGGGCACGCCCCAACGATGACCAAAACCAAGCGACGCTATTGGACGCAAGGAGAGCTCTCTCACAGAGTGTTCTCCTTTCCGTCCAATAGCGTCTCTGGTGGTAGTCATCGTTGGGGGCGTGCCCTCCACACTTCTGGCTTCATCTCTGGTGGCCTCATGTCGCATCCAGAAGCTTCCTACCTCAACGGTTTTAGGCAACCGTTTTTGCAGACCCGATACGGTACGATTGGTCCTCCGTTACGAACTGCGCATATGCGAGTCTTCAGCGGTAGCAGATGCGCATTTGTACCAGAGGGTCCCTCGTACAGTATCGGATCTGCAAAAACTATTCCTAAAACGAAACATTTCTTAAATCCAAGACGGAGGCGACAAAGAGAGGACATACGCAAGAGACGTCTTATGTTTGTCCCCTTTTTTTAGCCTCCGTCTTGGGTTTAAGAAGTGTTTAACTTTAACCAGCTCGCCTGCCTTATTACGTTATCTTCCATCCCTAAAACGTTCTATTGTTTCCCACAACGGGCACCGGAAGTCACAAAGACTTTACTGTTTCCGGGACCCGCAACCCGGTTTTGTTTGAACCTTTCTTCCGGTTGTGATAATCGCGCAGATCTCATGCTTGAATATTTTTTTTCCTTCAAATGTTTGTGAGAAAGACGGGTCAAGTGAACCTCGCGTGCCACTTCTTACGCTCGAGCTTAGATTGGGCTCTCAAACCCCCGATTAACCCCAAGTTAGGTTTTGCTCATGACGGGCAGGTGATCATCAGATCTGGTAGATGGAAGTAGCTTGAATCGCCTTATCCTGGTTAGCTCATTGTTATATTTAATTCTGATCTCATCACTGCTTCTGACACAAGTTCACTATCTGCGTCGTCTTTTTGTACCCTATTTTGAAGATATCTTTTGTTGGCGGATAATCCTCGTTTTAGTTTAAGTCAAACTTTGTAATGGAAAAACCTAAAACTCACATTAAAAAAAAGGCGCGGATTATTAAAAAGTGTAGTAGCCCTTACTGTACCTGTTATATTTCTTTGGAAAGTAATACCATTCCTTGTGTGATTAATGAGTAATAAAAGTAATCAAAGAATCTTAACTATAAAATAATTCATAACAAGTATACATATGCTTTCAGCACAAGCCTTGGTCACATACACAAGTGTGGAACGGAATTTAGCTTAAACAATGCACTGCGAGTGTAACTTCAAATGCTCACAACCAGACTTGTACGTAATCCGTTACAAGTAACGAAATTACTTGTAATCCCTTACATTTATCGGTAATTTAGTAAGGGAATAATTACATATTTTGTGGAGTAATTTTAAAGTAATTCCCTTACATTTTTTACGTAACGAATTCCTTGTAATCCGTTACAATTTTTTTCAGGACCAGCCCCCCCCCCCCCCCCCCCCCTTCTAAAGAAAAGGTCGTTTACATTTTGGTAAAGTTGAGCGCAGTGACACGTGTCACGCGAATTGACCAACGCAAAGGGAGGCTTGGTACTCGTCAGTTCCGCAAAGCCTTTTTTTGCAACACTAAGCCCCTGAATCTATTTTTTCAGACCCTAACAACACTGTAAAAAAAGTCCAAATAAACATTTCTACAAAAAGAAAAAAGGAAAAGGGGGGGGGGGCAAGTTATATTTGTTTGTTTTAGTGTCTTTGTTCTTTCTTTGCGATCGAAGGCGGGGAGAGGAAGACACCAAGTGATTGTATGCCTCTTCGAGAAGCTGAAGGCGGTAAGTGCACAGACAAGAATTAACAATGTCCTTCTCGGTTATAGCGACTAGGACTATTTTCATAATGTCACAACACGTGACAACGCTCCGTCTACCCTGAAATCCACTAAAAGAGATGTGATAATTTGTGAAGGTGTTATTGCTACAAGCATCCTCGTTCGTCGATGCACATTTATCATCTTCTCTTAGAAAACAGGATGTATTTTTTTCTGCTTCTTTCACCTTATTTGACCCTGTTTTAAAAGCTACTTACATTTTTTTTGTAGTCCAACTTCTAGGGTTGGCCTACTTTATTTGTGAATTCCAGCCGGGTTATCTGCGTCTCAGTTACCTTTGTTGTGAGTCAGCTTTTTGCGAGAACTTCGAAACTGGCAATAGTCTTTTATTTTTTCCTGTTTTTACCACAGCAGGACGCATCTTATCTCAAGCAGATATTTCTACAAATAAAACATAATGGTGGCTGACGTAGACTTGATATTCTGGGCTTGAGCAGAGAGTGAAACTCGTGAGTGGGACCATAGCGCGGCTTACTTCTCTGCCCTTCGCTGCCTGTGGCATCAGCGGACATCTATCTGGAGAACACCGGAGTAAACTGCAGTCGGTTCGTGCTCCGTGCGTTTTTGAACGACACCAAGAAAGGTACACATGGCAAACGTGCGTTTACATTTCCTTGTTTTAACCGACGTTCTAATTAATTGTTGTTGTGAGTGTCCTGTTGTTGTTTTTTCTCGATTACTTATATTTTAATATTGGAAACTTTTTTCTTATTCACCAATGTCTCAACCGAGGCTCGACCTGTTCAGAACCAAAGGAAGAAGAATATCGAGCCAAACTTATTTATTATTTCATCATCACCTTACTGGTACCAACTCTACTAAAGCTCTGGAATATCAGGCAACGGCTGCAGCGACGAAGCTTTGCTCTATCTTCGAGGGAAATAGTTGTCCATTGCTTCGTTGAAAAAGCTCAATGAAGAGCATAAAACATTCCAGAGGCACAATATGGCACTCCCATCCAGTGTCTCAGTTCAAATGGGGTTGAGCGTAGCAGTCGACATCTTCAGTAAGAAATAACGCAAAATGTCTAACGAGACTTTCGAGAGCCAGCTGTGGCTCAAAATACTCAAGGTTAATCAATGGAACAGGTGGCAACAATAAGAACTTGAATAACCTTCTTCCCTTTGTTTCTTAATTGAGGAAAATATTGTTGAAAGTAACGCCACAAAAGTAACGGATTACTTTTTGGGGTAACGGTCACTTACTTTTATGGGAGGGTAATTGTAATTGTAATAAATTACAATTTAGCCTTGAGTAATTGTAAATGTAATTCCTTACTATTTTTCAGTAACGTGTACAAGTCTGCTCACAACGAAACTTTCTTCATGAGGTAAACAGTATTCAATGCCGAGTGTCACCATAAACCAGAACAAACATGCATGCATGCATCTGAGTTTGTGTTACAAAAACACAGATGGTCTATTACCTTAGATATTCCGCGTTAAATCACCAGAGAGGCTAGAAAAGCACAGAAGTGCTAAACCGAGCCTACCTGAATAAAATATGCGGTGGAGTTCTGTTTGCTGGAAAATGGGAAGAATGCAGCCTTTACAAAAATCTATGTAAGTGCGCGGCTCAAAGTTCCGCTTGTAAGCCTCTCGCATTGCTTCTTGCTGAACGCTGCTCATCACGTTTGCCCCGCAGTAATTGTAAACCTATGAAAAGAAAAAAATGGGACTAGCACTCTCAATGTCACAGAAAGATTTGTGATGAAGACGTTATTTTTTTTTCTTCAATACAATGTTTAAAAATTTTATGATAGAGGAGTCATTTCACAAGAACGCATATGTTGCAATGGGAGAATTCAACTACTTTTTTATTTTTATGGGACTTCCTTTTTGAATCTCCCTTCTTCAATATTCGGGTGGCTGTAATTCTGCGTAGAAAAACACAGCAACTTAAAGACTGTTATTATTAATCATTTGTGTAAAAGATTACAAAGACGAACTTTAAAAGAACTCACAAAACAAGCTTTTTTATATATATATATATATATATATATATATATATATATATATATATATATATATATATATATATATATATATATATATATATATATATATATATATATATATATATATATATATATATATATATATATATATATATATATATATATATATATATATATACAAAGCACGTATTTGGTGATTCAACCGCCACCAGTGATGGGGCACATGCATGCCTGTTCAACTTCTTCCAGCTGTGCACTCTACGTAAAATGCCGGTTATTTTGGCTCAACTTTCTCCCGGCTCCATTGCGGCCGTGTGGGCCTCTTTCTTCCCGGAATGAAAAGGCCGAATAAAGGGATTATGCGTTTCAGTTTTTTTTTTTATTAAGCCCGTTTAGAACCCCAGGACGTCCTCGCACGCGTCCTAGAGGGCGAGGAAACTTCCTTTCTCACCTTCAGGGACGAAAACGCGGACGTCCGAGGGTTCTAGGCGTTTCTTCTTCATCAAAAAGAAAGAGGAAATTCGGGAAAACGGACGATACGTTCTGTCCGGACTTTTCATTCCGCGGGAGAAAAGGCGCCGACACCACGAATTGTAGCTGGGAGAAAGTTTGTCCCGAATAACCGGCATTCTACTTAGAGTGTGGCATTCCTAATTTAATAGCTCAAACCTATGTTCGGTAATAATTAAGTTATGAACAAAAACGGAGCCGAAATTAGTGAAACATGCATTGCGTACTTGTACTAATATTACAAGTTAGAACATACATATATGTCGCCTTAATAAAAGAAAATATACAATCCTCAGGTTCAAAAGTTGTTGCTCACGGTAAAGCAGTCCGATGTAAAACGGTTAGAAATGAGATTTGGTAAACACCAGAATATAAGAAGTGTAGGTATTCTTACCTCACAGAAAATAACAAATTGCAGTACGACGGCTAACGTGTTCTCCTCTGTGTGCCTGACGTTAAATTTGTTCGAGCGTTCATATAATTCGCAGCGCAGCGGAAAAGAAAACATCTGGATTTACGATAGCGGAGTTAAAAAAAACATACTAATAATCAAGTTGGTTTCATGACGCACATCCTGTGAAACGTATCTCGACCTCTTCAAGCGAGGATGTGGAACACTTGGATATTTCGGTTTGGTTGGGAGTCACGAGTTGTGTTTGGCATTTTACAGTTACCTGCTCTATTTCTTTGTTACCTCGGCAATCTAGGTCGTTTTACGCTCGCATACACTGCAAGTATAACGATCACGTAGAAACATTTCGGGACATTTAACAAACAAACAAACACAAATAGCAACCGCTGCCAGTAATGAAACCCAAGCCTTCAACGTAAGAAGTAAACTTATTACCAACTCGGCTGTGCTCGCAGCATTGTACGTTTTCATTTCGTCCATTTTAATAAAGCAACATCCAAAACGTTAGTTTGGGCACGCCGAAACTGTAAACAATGAAAACAAAATCCAAGCAAACTCCGAGTAAAATCTTTGCGAGTGAAAAGCTGAATATTACTGACGGGATTATCGCTAAACTGGTATATTTTCGCATCAAGAACGTTTTAGCCAACCGTTACCGTCGTCCCGGTACAACGCCTAATAAGCTACTAGGTCTTTCTATGGGGAAGAACCGAAAGGCTACTCTAGCAAACCATACTCCGACCACGGTGCGCAAAGAAAACCTTGACGCATACTTAGCGCGCTTCACACTGACGAACTGTAAAATGAAGTCACTATTGGCGAAAGTGTCGTGTTACATTCGCAATATGAGAGGGCACGTTGCAATATTGGTGAAGCCTAGTCATAAAAAATTTAAACTATGTTGTGGCCAACGTGACCGTAGATCTCTCTGGCAATTGGTGCGCGTGACATGTCACATGTGAGATGGATGGTGTATTGTAGAAGGCTTCCTTGCAGGCTTGCGCGCGCTCCGTCCGGTAGGTTTTATCAGATCGAAGGCTAGACTGTGGTGTATTCTAGTACACCATAGCGAGACGAAGGCTAGCTACGGTCACATGATGTGAGGAGAGTAAGGAGAAAAATGAGAAAGAGGCGAGGCGTCAAGGGAGCATGGCTTGTGGAGGCTACGCGGCTGGCGTCATGCCCTCTCCTACCCTTCTATCCTCCTTGTTTGCAATAGCAATTCATTACATTCGTGACGCATTTGCTTAACAAGCAGTGGCATGAAGTTTGGTGTTTTTTTTTAAACAAACAAAGGTGTTACGGCAGTTTGCAATTTGTATATAACAAAATCAATCCAGTATTGGAGACGAAAGAAAGAAATACAAGAGGTTTGATTTCACTACATGCATCAAACAGAACTTCGGACCCAGCATGCACATTCAAAAACTCCAAGCGCGGTTCGGGTTCAGCTGATTCGCTGTGGAGGCGACATTATTTTCTTAGGCGAGCAAAGCGCTTGTGAATACGATATTCCAAAGCTCTGTACTGTGAAACACTCAGGGTGGAGAATAAAAATCAAAAGGCTTTAAATCAATATCTAAATCATTATTTCCATCGTGATTTAAATGTCGATTTAACCCTACAATGCATAGTGTATCTGATATGATACAGTTCTGTAAAAAGCAATCCTAGAAAAATCCGAGTACAAATTCAACGCGAATGCACGCTGTATCGCATCCGATACATGTTTTGCGCCGCCTGTCTAAAAATGCCTCCGCTAGATGGAGCCACTTCCTCGGTCGGCGCTCAGGTGCGTGGAAACACGAACTTCATTGTAAAGATTATTACTGTTCCAGGTAAGAAATACCTTATTCAAAATTATGCTGTGGCTTCTAATACTTTCTTGTATCTTGACAAGCTGTAACTCTGAGCAGTTTGATTCTGGAAAGATTTGGCTTGAAAACAAACATGTGTATCTGATATGATACACTATGCATTTGATGCTTGATTTGGGCTCCGGGAACTGGAAGCCTTCGTGCACAATATGTTTTCAGAAGCTTTGCCGATAGATTACACTATTTTCCGATTTAGAGAATACCAGTACGATATTGCGGACTCTTAAAAATGACGAAGCTTTTATTCTAAAATATTGCCAAGCAACCGAAAATGCCGCATTCCATAAAGTTTTGAATATACATTTTTTTACTGTTTTTGTGTACAGCTCGTCAATGGCGACACATCTGGTTGATGAAGAGATTCAGGGGATTTTGTTTTCATTAGAAAGCGAGGCAAGCTCTGATGAAGAGGATGAAATAGTCCCGGACTTTGAAGCAAAAGAGATCGCGGATGACTGCGAAAGCGAAGATAGTACGCCCGATATACCTTCTACAACAGCAACACTCAGCAAGTCTAAAGGCGAAGCTGTCAACTGGAAAAAACAGTGTTTCAATCTTCCCCCAGAGAAAACCACGTTTCGTGGTACGACAACTTTTGCTCCTTCGATACAGGCGATGGAGTCACCATTCCAATTTTTTAAGTACTTTTTCACCGATGAACTCATCGATTTTATTGCAGAGCAGTCATCCCAGTACAGTGTGCAGACAAACCCTGATAGACCCGTCGAGGTAACTTCTGCAGCCGTCAAGAAGTATTCAATTAAAACTTGTTGTTGGCCTAGTTGGTTCACGATGCATTCTAGAGGTTTTTGCGCGACACAAGGGACAATCGCAAGCGAGTAGACACGGACAAGCGCTTGTCCGTGTCTACTCGCTTGTGATTGTCCCTTGTGTCGCGCAAAAACCTCTAGACTGCATCAAGAAGTATGTTGGAATTTGCATATTCATGTCGCTCGTTCATGCCCCGAACATTAGAGATTACTGGTACCCGGTCCGCGGTAACACCAGCATATCATCTGTGATGTCTGTAAACCAGTTCGAAAAAATAATAAGGTATTTGCACTTTTGTAACAATGTGGAAATGTCGACAGACAATACAACACGTGATCGGCTCTTCAAGTTAAGGCCAGTTTTTGAAGCACTACGAGCAAAGTTTCGGTCGGTGCCAATGGAAGTAGGCCTTGCATTAGATGAACAGATGTGCTCGACGAAAGCTCGCCATTACCTAAAACGGTACATGCCTTATCATAGGCGTAGACTACGGGGGAGGCATCGGGGCTCGTGCCCCCTTGCTGAGATCCGGGGGGGGGGGGGCAGAGTCCCCCTCTGGCCATGATCCTTACCGAGACGCTGTTTACGTCCATTTAACGAGCTTCTAGTAGTGGCATGCAAACAAAATAATGCCCACGTTGCCTTTATTGACAAAATGCGTGGGAAATGGAATCCTAGCTTGCTTTCATTAGCTTCAGTCTCCAGTTCTGGCGAGAAGGTAACGCGGCATCGATCACTTTTACGTCCGCTTGGTCTGCTTCCACAGCGGCCTGCCATTTTGCGATGTCCCACCAGAACAACAAAAACAAAAGATAAATAAAATAACCGGAAGTTTATATAGAGGGCGCCTACCCCATCCAGAGCTGCGTTTAGTAGCGACTCCGACGGAGGTACCCGAACCGGAGTCGTGGAGTCACAACTTAACGCGCCCAATGAAGCGATAGATGATTCAGTCGTCCGCGAAGAGCCGCATGCGTGAGAAAATATTAGTTGGCAAGTGGTTAATAAAAATAGAAAAAGTAATAGACCAAGAGCACTGCTGTTACAATGATAGCTGAAAAAGATATACATACGCTGTAAAATGTACCCCCTAAAATAAACTACTGATAATTGCCGGTGTAAAACAAATTGCGCGGCACCCCCCCCCCCCCGGAGAATTTCTCAGCCTGCCCCCCCCCCCCCCCCGGGAAAATGGAAAGTCTACGCCGCTGTGCCTAATAAACCCCACAAGTGGAGTTATAAGTTCTTCGTGCTAAGCGGTGTCTCCGGCTATGCCTATGAAATGGAGATTTACACTGGGCAAGAAAACGATCCTTCGAAAAGGAAAGCAGGAGAACCGGATTTGGGAGCTACGGGAAATGTTTTTGTGAGACGGAGCCGACACATTCCTAAAAATGCGAGATACAAACTCTATTTCCATAACTACTACAGACCCCCCAAGATTATGGTTCACCTAGCAGAGCAAGGAATTCTGTCTCTTGGAACCGTGCGAAGAAATCGAGTAAAGGACTGCAAACTCCCAACAAAGCAAGAACTCAAGAAGGCAGAGAGGGGAACCACTGCAGAAAGCGTGGCACGAATTGAAGGCATTGACGTTACAGCTGTCGTGTGGAAGGACAACGAGGCTGTAACCCTGCTTTCGACGTTTGTGGGCTCAGAACCCAAACAGTCCGTGCAAAGGTATGATCGAAGGCTGAAGACCAAGATTGACGTTGAATGCCCAAATATCGTTCTCCAACGATATTTGGGCGGTGTGGACATGTTAGACGGCCTGTTGGGCAGGTACAAGATTACCATGCGCTCGAGGAAGTGGTACTTCCGACTTTTTTATCATCTTGTAGACTTGGCAGTGGTAAATGCATGGATTTTCTACCGTCGACAGAAAGGGGATGCCGCACTTCCATTGGCGACATTTCAGAAGGAAGTCTCAGAGTGCCTGTGCAGACTTGGCACCACAGTCACCAAAAGAGGACGGCCATCTGAAGTTCAGTGGCAGCTCGAAGCCAAGAAGCGAAAGACATCTGCAGCAGTCCTTCCAGTCGACTCGACCAGTTGAGTCACTGGCCTCAATGGACCGCTACCAGGCAACGCTGTAAGCTTCCAGGGTGTGCATCCCTCACGTTTGTAAACTGCGAGAAATGTGCAGTCGTTCTGTGCTTGAACAAAGCCAAAAACTGCTTTCACCGCTTCCACAACCCATGAGGCACCAATGCATGTTGTATCACATATGAAACATAAAGTATTTTGTCGTTTTCGAGTTCAAAAATTAAATAAAAATTTTTAAACTATTTTTACAATCATGTTATTGTAGCGAACACGCTGTTACGTTTCCGGCGGTTCGACGACGGAACGGCTGCCGAAGGAACAGACAGACTCTCTCTCTGCTGGAAGAACGATCTGTCTTTATTATAAGAGCAAACTGGCTTTTAAGGATTCTGCATCCAATCAGGACAGGAAAAAAAAGAAGGAAATGCAACCCAGCGCCGCTCCAACTAATCTTATCAGGAAGCCGAGAAAACGCATAGCGTAGCCCAGCACCGCAATTGAAGATAAAACCACACACAGTCTTACAGTCATGCAAATAGAAAGAGCAAAGTCCGAAACCACCAACAATGCAGTGGGGTAGGCATTCACGCGAGTGCCTTACCTGGTTCCGAATTCCAGCAACTCCAGTGAACGCTGCACCCATCTAGTACTATAACAAGCAGATTCGAAACATTACGCTTTAGGTATCGTCGGCGCAAAACCTTGATTCGAGAAAACAAAAATTCATAGCTGGAGTCTTATGCACTCAGAGACACTGTTCACACAGCATACAAGATACACGGTTTTCGCTGCGGACATAATGACAACATTATCTGCGGACACGCCTGAAGCATTTCCAAAGCAAGTTTGATTCACACATGTGTACTTCGGACATGTCTACAGACAGTTTATGTATGACAAATGTAAACGGCGCAGTATCACATATTATACCACATGTTCTATCAGATACTGCACAAAATGCATATCACATTACACAAAAAGGTCTTAGCAACAGCAACGCCTTTGGATGCTGGTGAACTCCCGAAAATAGGTAGCGGGCCTAAGGATATTTTTACGAGCTGTAAATTGACAAATAACAAACACAACATGCAGTGCTCACTTAAAGACCGACGACCAGTTCGCGCTTTCCACTTCTCCCCCGCTTCCTCCTCTCCCCTTTTCTATCCTGTCCCCCGTTCCCTCTTTCTTTTCCCCCCATGATGAAGAGGATCTTCTGCCTTGCAGAATATCGAGTCTGGTCGTCGGCCTTTAAACAGAAACAGCCAAGGCTGTTTGTGCAGCCCTGGGATGTCTACGACAGCGCGGCTCCGCGCAAAGGCATGACGTTGTTACCACGTGACGCGTATCCCGGGGAGCAAGGGAGGGATTTCTCCTTCGAGTGAGTACCCCCTTAAACCTTGGTCGGATAGACGAGCTGGCTGGTCAGGCTGGCTATGGCGCCAGTGATCTCGCTACTGTGTTCTAGAAGTGGCCAATGCGGCGCAATTTCCTGAGGCTCAAAAAGCGGATCCGCGGCGCGTCGCAGGCATAGATACCTCGAGGATGTGCGCAACAGAATTAAAAACAACTTACACACGCGCCTTTTTTTTTTTGGGGCGGATGGGCGGGAACATTTAACAGCCACATAACGAAGCCGCATTCTCCTTCAACAACTCACAGCAGCGCTACGCCCTGTCATCCGCCTTTCTTGCCTCTGCGTCTTTCTTTGAAATTGAGCTGCTGGGCCAACTGGGCAGCACTGGCACCGCGTGACCTGAGCAAGAGCACACGGTGAAAGTGCTACTTGCCAAATGCGCACTTGCGAGAGATCCACACCATAGTTTTTCGGCTACTGTTTGCGTTTGCCTTACAAGTAGCGTCAAATGTGCCAGTGCACAAGGTCCGTGATTTGTGCGGCTCTTGGAAGCAAACGGCCATGGAGAGCCAAGTATCCCACTGATCTTTGGCCATTTGAGGGTTCATAGTGGTGCAGTAGACACTTGAAGGCACCTGATTGTGCGCCATGCCATTGGCTAATTTTCTATTGAGTGCTGCGTATCATTAGCGCTTACGTTCACTGTGAGATGCCTAACCATGGTTAGGCCTTTTTATGTTTTCTGGCACGACCAAATAAGCAAAAAAACACAAAAAAGATACCGTCAGCTTTTTTAATTACCAATGTCTTCTGTCACATCGCGCCGAAACATGCCAATAATCTCTTTTTGCGTGCTGCAGCAGCTCTCTTCCGCGGGCTATGAAATTCCAAGCATGCGTCTATACGGCCCAAGGGCTGAGAATTCTTCGCCCGGGTGATAAGCGCTAAGAAAGTGAATAGATGAATATAAATATATATTATAAAATCGCTTTTTTTTTGCTTTTGCTTTTACAAAAAAACATTGTGTTTTACGTATAACAAATCTGTCATTATCCACTGAAACTTTTTTTTAAATATTTTAGCATCTCACTAAAAAAAGAAAATCACTTATTTATAAAACAAAAAACGAAACAAGAAAAAAAACATTGTTTTTGGCACTAATGTCCCTTCACCCTTGCTTCTTCGGACGAAACCTCCTGAGGAGCATTGGACTCTTAACGACCCCTCGCTATCCATTTCTCCGCGCAGCCAGCTTCCTTCGCGGCAAAGATCAGTTACGACCCGCGACCCAGAATTTTGCAACTCGACTCGGGCAGCAAATTGAAACGGGAATGTTTTCGCTCGCGTCGATTCATGCGCCCCCCGTTGGGACCCAGACGCCTGGGAAAGTCGACGTCTGAGTCCTTTTAAGCCTGGTCAGAAAAAACAAATGAAAAAATGGGGCGCTTTTTTTTTGCATGCGGTCATTGATTTTAAGAAACGGATGAAGAAGTGATGGGCTCAAAATGTTTTCTTGCATATTGTGCAGATGCTCATCAGTCGCGATCTTCGACCGTGACGTGTGCTGCGGTTAAGAGGCTACACGCCCAAGTTCAAAGCTGCGAGACGTGCTGAGTCAGCAGGCTAGCTTGCGCGCTCTAAGAAACTTCCAAAGCTCGGGATGCACTGTCTGCCATGCCCGGTCAGTTAAACACGATTAAGCGAGTGCAGAGAGGAACAATTGGCAGTGATGACATCGGCAGACATGTTGTCCACGCCTCTGACGTCTGCAGGTCGACGATGAGGAGCTGAGAA
Organism: Ixodes ricinus; assembly: GCA_037355805.1. NCBI lineage: Eukaryota > Metazoa > Arthropoda > Arachnida > Ixodida > Ixodidae > Ixodes > Ixodes ricinus. Next base: position 165,109 of record JAZHYW010009748.1, read on the forward strand.
CGTTACGCGCGTCATCTGCGGGGTGCAACCATCAAATGGTTGCACCCCTGTTCTTGCTTGTTTTCAATAACGTTGACAAAGTGGACGTAGATGCTCGGTCTTCACCTGCCGCGTGGTTAGCAGATAATCTCCACCTGGCCCATGGGAAGACCACGAATAAACAAAAGGGTGTGTCGACACTATTGAAATTCTGCAACTTCTTAGTTGAATCCGCCCAATTATTAACGGGGGCGACAATTATCGTGCCCCAATAGCATGTTGTTTTACTGGCCAAGGGGGAGGATGCAACAACAGCAGAGAATGCCTTCTGGACACTGAGACTGCACAACCATCGGGGCATGTACGATACCGATATTCCAATCATTAGTATTCCGGGTGCATTGCGGTGCAGTACACACGCAGGGAACTCGGAAAGCTTGTCCGCGTGATTGGTGCGCCATTCACGGACAAACTCTAACCCAACTCACATACGCACCAACACAAACAAAAAGCGTCTCCATGTCGCTCAAGCTGCCAATTGAACTGAGCTAGGCGTCTCGAAGCTAATTCGTTCTAAAACTTTCTTCCTCCACTACGCAGACGTTTTTTTTTTATATATATATTTAAAACTCTCCAACCTTTCGACGCCACTCCCTCAGTCACTACGGCGCCCCTCTGTCGTTGTACGAATTTAGCTTCTTTCTTTTTTGTTTATGTGTGTTGTTGTAGTCGTTTGGCGATGAGCGGCTCGCCGTCGCAGCTTTCGGCGCTGCCGCGGTGCAGGCCTTCGCCGCGTGCGTCTATCGCAGTCGCGGAGAGGCATTCAAGTGTCATCTCGTCGTGAGGCCGCCGGCAACGACTCCGGCGATCGCCGCCCGCCGCCTCCCTCGCTCTGTCTCCCAGCTCCGGATGTGGGCGATTAGACCGACAGTGCTGCTGCTGCTGCTCTTGCTCTCTGCTCTGCCAATTGGCGACGCCGTGTCTCTCAGTTCAAAGACGACTCTCCCCGCAGGATCATCCGTGCCCTGAGCGATTTCTCCGGGGTTTCATCAGGAATAGCGACTGAGGTCATGCTTTCCCCGCCGTCGTTGTCTTCGCTGTTGTGTTGTCTCGTCTTTGCAAGATGATGACCGACACCGACCAGGTAGGTGTTGTCAGTGTTGTGACTGTGAACCATTTCAACGCTTATAGCTCTGGTGAAAAGTGTCGAGTCACTGGGGTTTGGGCGCATATATGCGCGGCGTCTGGCAGTCTGCAGAAGAGAGCTCCTGCGCATGCTCAGGACGCCTTCCAAAGTCCAGTAGGCGAAGATGGCAGCCTGCAGAACGCGATTGCTGGAAAAGTCTATATTTCCCGTTCTTAAGCGCGGTGACACTTTCAGAAGTGCTTGTATGTATACTGTCCCGCGATGCCCACGAAACACCAATCATAGGCATTCTTTTCATCAACTCAATCGATTGGAAAGGTATATTGCTATCAGGCCCCAATCACCACGTGGTCTCGAAGACGACATTCAGCCCATTGTTTTGCTGCTGAAACTGCGTGGTTCTTCTTCTCATTGGGGAAAATTATTAAAGGAAACCCTACGATTGGTGCTGTGCGTCCATCGCGGCGTAATATAATACACGGAGAAACCTCGAAGAGTGTGTCGGCAGACCGATTCCTGGGTTGCTTCAACTCCGAACTAATTCGAAACCAATCGTTTCATAATTTTAGTTGGCGCAACATATCAATGGAATTTCTTTTATATGATTTTATGTAGCCATAAATGACATATAAAATATTTCGTCTCAAGTGTATTTTGACGCATCGAGAGATTCTTCACCTTTCGAGTTTCAGATGTTGAAGGTTTATATATGCTGTAGGGAGTTTGTTTGTGTAGCAGTCGGCAACCGGAGAATGATTATTAACTGTCGATTTTATTACACTCCTATCACATCAAATGAATCTGACATAAAGATTTCAAAATTCGAAAACAAATAAATTATCAGGAACGATTAACGACAATATGACGAAATAACGTTCTGATCCCTATGGAGGAAGACGTAAGTAAAATAGTGACGGAATTACTTCAACGAGTAACCGAATATTGATCACTTGCAATGCTCATTGTTGCGAATATACTGCGTGGCGTTGGGTATGAGCACGAAAGTAATTTTTTTTTTATTTATAGTGGCATAAAAGGAATTAAAAACTTTTGTTTGAAGTGCATTTCCACTCGTGAACGTATTCTACACGTTCCGGGTTTCAGATGTAATTTTTATTTTTTTAATATAAACTATAGAGTTATTTTTTCCATACCTGTCGGCGGTTATCGATTTCAGATGTACGTTTCGTACAGGCTTCAAAATTAAAAACAAGCCAGCAAATAAACAATTACGAAGGATTGCCGGCGATAGGATGAAGTAACTTTCCTGATAATTGCAGAACGAAATAATTATGAAATGGTAATAAAATTACTACAGCAAGTAGCTAATTTCGAGTCAGTTGATCACTAACGTTGCATAATGATGCGCCTATACGGCGCGGTGGTGTTTTTGAGCGCACACGTCACAGACGCGAGGGAAATATGGGTGATGTGCTCGCATTTCGCTCCGAGCAGCGAAAATATGGACACAAATTGCAGAGGCACTTAATTAGATAGCGTTACGACTGGCGCTCCTTATCTTATCAGAGCGCGGCTTCGTACGAGAGAAGGCCGTTCACCGGCCGATTTCTCTCGCCATCGCGCACCAAATTTGTACCAAGCATAACGAGCGCCGCGGAGCGGAGTTGCCGGACCACGGTGTCTTTCCTGGGTGATGATCGCGTAAACTTTTCTATCTTTTTTGTTTTTCGAACCATTTGTACTTACGTAAGAAAAGTTAAGTACTGATTGGGCTTCAACATCGTCGCCTTCGGTTTACTTTCGTTGTTGCAGAACTTGTCGAAATTGTAAAAGTAAACTGAGCACCCTCTTCGGGTCACCAAATATTATTTGGAACTTCCATGATGGGTTTGTAATGTTCTAAAAGCGCTTCATGCGCGCACCTTTAGTGCGTAGATACGAGCGAGCACTTGCACGTCCAAGAAGACACTAATAAAGGAGCGCTTAAAAACCGCTCCAAATCCACCAAGGGTATTCCCCGTTCCTGTAGTGTCGGAGAATGTAAGGCATTGTATTTCAGCAAGAGCAACATCAATTCTGATGGCGTGAAAGAAACCTGCTCTGGAAATTCGCTGTCACCACCACACAAACACGCGGCCAAACATCAACGCAACAAGTTACGATGTGTCGATCAATACCCCCCCCCCCCCCCGTCCCTCCGCCCTCACAAGGTCCCCAAAATATCATATACAGGGTGTTTCCCTTAAAACTTAACAAAATTTGCTAAAAAAAAAAGCTTGAAATATTTTTTATGGCGGTTTGTGCTGGTGATTTATATGGCGAGGGGCATGGTATAGGGGGTTATTCGTAACGATTATTTGGCTAATTAAATCAAATATGTTACTAAAGGTCTTAAATATTGAAAATAAACATATGCCTATAATTAGAAATTTACTGAGTGTCATTTCAAACCACCAAATCAGTCAATATGAAAAAGACGCTGGAGCGCTAAAGTTACCACTCGTGCAGCAGGAGCAAGGCAACCGATGCGATAACGCGCCCGCGCGGTTTTTCCGTCTTTTATCAACACCCCAGCTTTGTTCCTCTTGCACGAGTGGTTACTTCAGCGCACTACTGCGCTTCCCACGTGCTCAAGATATTTCTGAAAGACTGGTTTAGGGATTTCAGATGACGCTCAGCAAGTTTCTAATTGGAGACGTATGTCTATTTTTTTTTCAAATTCAAACTTGCACATGTTAATTAGTCAACCTATCCGTGACGATTAACCCCTTCCCCTCCTATTATGTCGCCTGGCCGCATAACTCATCTGCACAAACTTCGTCCGAAGAACTCGAGTGTGCTGTCAAGACTCCACCCCCACCTGATGTCGAACTTCAGGGTCGTGAAAATATACCAAGAGAAACTAGCAGAGTTCAACCAAAACCAGAGGACAAGCGACTCCGGAGAGGACGTCAGAGATTCTGGAAGTCACTTGTATGTGAGCCATTCCCAGCAACCACGCCTACAGTTCATCCTTTTTCCCCCTCAGGCAGGTAAAGATCGCATGGGCGAACTTTGGCATGAAAGTCCATGGCATAGCGTACAATACAGTAGTCAAAAGAGAAAAACAAAGCTAAACCAGACTCGCCCCACGATGAAGATAACGTAATAAGGTGGGCGAGCTGGTTGAACTAAAACCCAGGACGGAGGCTCCTTACTCCTTATCAAAGGAGTAAGGAGCACGGCTACAGATGTCTTGCGTTTGTCCCCTCTTTGTAGGGGACAACTCCGTCTTAGGTTTTAGAAATGTGCATGTTTGATGCTTCGGTGGTAATAAGAATTACGTTCTATTCTAGTAGTTTTATTAGCGAAGTTGTACCTGAGGTGGTTTATCATATCTAATCTATTCCGACTTCTGTGACGTTCATCCCACATTACTGGAAAAAATTATCAAGTCTGGAAAGGAAAATGGGAAGGAAAAGGGGAGTGTCTCCTGTATGTTTCTTAGACTGGGTGCTTATTTAAATATGGATTGTTTATTTCTCTTCATATGGGAAGGGAAGGCAGTGAAAAATAGCAACTCGGGTTTGTTTCTTGCTGGAGCACAGATCGATTACCCTTCTGACTGGTTGAGCCGATTAAAGAACGACTAAAGGTTGGTGTTCTAAAGGCATCGTGGTGTGGTCTACCCGAAGGGACCTTTAACAGTGTCGGGCATTGGTTATCAAGATGTAAGGACGGTGAATATCCGCGTTCCCGAATGCAGCGGGTTCTTTGCTCTGAGCCGAGAGGTTGCCGTCCCCCAGGCGTCGCTGAAACACAGCTGTGTGTACGCGGGATCGATCAATCTGCGGTCTGCTGCAGCGACAGTGATGGATCAGCGCGTGCGCGCAACGTTTCCTACGCGTACTGCGCGCTTTATTATGTTTTTCGACAACGTCTGTCGAAACCTCTACAGCGAAGGCTAGATGCGCGCGATCTCGTTGCTTTGGTACGTGCTCCTGCAACAGAATAAAAAATATTGGGTATAGTGTGTATGTTTATACAGCCTAGAACTTGGTCTGCCCCAACGGGCGACGAGTCTTCCAGCTGCAGATGAGCAATTTAGCCAGTGCAGTACAACCGCTAGCCTGGGGTCTTTAACGTGCACCACGCAGTAGTGATACACGACCGCACGCCGGTACGATGCTCATCCAGATCGAAACGGGCAGGGGTGGGGATTGAACGCAGGATCCCTGGGTTCTGCAGCGCGAGCTTTCGCTCCACATGCCTTGGCCCACAAAAGTAGGCCGGCATTATTATTCAAATGAAATAAATAGAGAAAGATGGCACAGCTGTTTTACTGCTATGCTTTGTAGATATCAAACATCTGTACCAAACATTCACGCATTCATACAGTTCCCGCACTAAACGGTGTGTGCAATGCACGTTGCAGAAGCGGTGTGGAAGCAAATCGTAAGCTCGCGCTGAGCAGGAACGGACTGAACTATGACCGCCAATGAATGCCACCTTCAGCACCACGACGCGATTGAGCAAGCAGGGAATCCATAATCTTGGTGAGCGACCACTGAGGGGCACTAACAAATTAGGGACGCTAGAACATAACAAGCAGAAATCGTTCGCTGGGATGGTTGAAAACGCAGCAGAAAGACACGGCGAAAGAAATGGCAGTACAAACAAGTAACCTCCTCGAGTACGGACATGACAATGGGGTACAAGGTTGCTTGACAATTAGTCAACCCGCTGAATGGCTGCTGAAAACCTGGTGGTAGGATTTTTAATATTGGTTCTTGGAGTGGATCGCGGTTTAACTTTAGCTGTATTATTTTGGCAGTGCTCGTATTCATCGTATTTTCCGGACTATAGTCCTGACTATGGACGCGCGTTTTCCCATAGGAATGAATGCACAGGAACACCGCAAAAGTGGGCTGGTCGCTGTCTGCTTTAATTGGCATCCTAAAGTCGCGTTGGCACTAACGTCAGTTGAACCTCTAGCGTACATTTATAGACCATATGCGGAATGCACAGCGCCATCTAGTGGGGCGCTGAAGAACATGCCCCGTCCCACCAGTTGGCTTCGGCGCTGGCAAGGACCAGGGCGAAAGCCGTAGTTCTGATGAATCCTTCGCTCGCACAAGCACTCACGCAGAAAAAGCGCTTTCAAAAACCAGGCGCCCGCGCCCGTGCCTTTGCCGGCACTCAAAGTCAAATTCCGAGCTGAAGTGTATGTTTGCCATGTTGGTTGCGGCGAGAAACCAGCGACCGGCGGCGCGACGAGCACGTACATGCGCAAGAAGAGCGTAAAACAATACTAACCCTTAGCTCGTAATTGTGGGTGAGAATTGATGACGGTGAGCAGTAGGCCTCGATTGTTACCGACAACGCTACGAAAGTGACAAACAGCCGACGAATCTTGACGCAACGAAGATGGCAGCGCACAGAGTGTTGCCAGACGTTCGAACAATTTCGCATATCGTCTATTTAATAATTCTATGCTTCGACTGTACGCTGGCGACAGAGCACACTGTTCACGACATTTTTGCGTCTTATGCGCAGCCAGCGAGCACGACGATGGACGAGGACACGGCACCCTCGTCTGAGGAAGAAAACCTCGCCTTGTTCCACCACAAGATCAGGACGGAGAAAAGTAAGTGAGCTGTAGCGTACGGCATGCGGGCCTTTCCATACATAACAGAATGCACATCGACGCAGGAAAAAAAAGAGGGGGGGGGGGGTTGTACAACTAGAGCTCTGAGCCGTCTATGTAAGTATTTGTTTATTTATTTATTTATTTATTTATTTATTTATTGACATGTCCACACAGGGCCCACGGGTACATTACAGTCTTTAATGTCATCCTAGAAGTTACGTGCGTCTAAATGATTTGTGTATAGAAGACATTGAACACACTTTCAAGCTGTCTTTAATTGACGGGTTTTACGTTTGCGTGAAAAGTAAAGAAGTTAAGGCAGTTTTCCCTCGCATATTTTAGCAAGTTCATTTTCTGTGCCAAAGAAGTGCTTTCAAAGACGGGATCCTCGTATAATCATCGCGGATCGATGATCGATTTTGTCAGCGCAGCACAGCTCAGAGTATGGTGGAGCGAGATCTCGAGCTGCAGGCATCTCAATTTGGATGAGCATCGTACCGGCGTGCGGTCCCCCAGGCATTGATGCACGATGGAGATCAGAGACTAGCAGTCGTACTGCACTGACTAAATTTCTTACCTACAGCGTGAACTTGTGTTGCCACACCTCAAAGGCAGCCCAACTTCTCCCTGTCTAAAACTTTAATGTCTAATTTGCTTTGCTTTTTTTTCCTTTGTGTCCTTATTTTTATCACTCATCGATGACTCCGCGGTAATCACTCGACTGTGAGAGTGCACGTGTGCATTTTCTAGAATTGCACCCGAACTACCCTCCTTGATTTATTTGCATTCGCATATCGACTGTATCCGCCACGGCAGTCTCCATCTACACTCTAAAAAATGCCTGCTCATCTACTTGCCCGCAAAACACTCAAAGAGACAATCTCTGCGATCTAGGAAATCGTCTCAGCGAATGATAAGGTGGAACATCCGTTCAGGGCTGCCAACCCGAGGGAAAATTTTCAGATTAAATTCAGGTCTACGTGGTAATAAGGAAAATCTTCCTAGTTTGAGAAACATTTTGGGCAGCATATATATCTGGAATTTTATAGGTCAATTATGATTTTATATCGAAATAACATCGAATTTTAGCGGCTTTGGCTACATTTAGGTTATTCCCCCCAACCGTTTGGCGGTTTGTTGTCCGACCATCTGGAAACACCGAGGAGAACTCGAACAATTGTTTTTTGGCAAAATCATTGCCCCCGTGAAAACTATGGAGGAAGAGATCAGCCAGGTGGAAGCTTCTTAAATTTCCGCTGTGCCTTCTCGAACAAGAAAACTTTTAGTACAAGAAGAAATACTATGATGTCTGGAGATAACACTTACCATGACTAATATTATTTTGTGAAGTGCCGCGCATGAAATGTTAGTTACTGTGTGTCGTGTTTCGTGTGTTATAGTTCGAGAACTCTCGCTTGTGTTACAGCTTTTGTTTTGGACTGAGTATTATAAAAAGCGCTCTTAAGTTATTAAGCAGTACCACGTTTTGATGGCGTGGATAACTTCTATGGCGAAGATAGGGTTTCATTCGCCAGTTTGAATTTCCCGCGGTAACACTTCCTCTCGCCAGATTTGCTTTGGCCACGATTTTGCCCCGATAACCAATTTTTGCGAAACGTACGTGAGGCGTAAAGGCTACATAATATATCTCCCATCGTAAAAACGGAAATGATGCTAAAAGAACAAACAATATTTAGTAATATGTAATTTTTTGGGCAAACAAGGGAAACTTCGGCAGAAATAGGGAAATGTCAGGCGTTCGCTTATGAAAAATCTGACTTTCTGTGTTGGCAGCCCTGCATTCGTTGAGACCTAAAAATGAAGTCTTCGCTGTGGCAGTACGCAATAGAAAGCGTCATGCTTGCATTGTACTTTCATCGCCCCTGGTACTGTGCCCATTGGGCCTGTTTTCTTAGTTTTCGACGCTGTGCCTGTCTCCTACACTTAACAGTACCAGTAGCTCTGGGAGAATTTCGTAAAGATATTCATCGTCCTCTTCGCAAAATCGACATTCAGTGTCTTGTTTTTCCTACGCTTTCCGAGAGCGTGCCAGCAAAGGGCCTATGGGCGGCCATGTATTCGTCTTTATGCTGTATACTTTTGTTGCTGTTGTGGAGCGAAAACAAATGAGACATTGAATATTCACACAGCGTGACGACGGTCTGCTAGTGTATGGCGACGCTGTTATATGAAAAATGTGGCCAGTTTAGTATGACAGCTAGCCTCGGATCTTTAATGGTCATCACGCTGTAGTTGCACATGTCTACACGTATGTGCGCTGCCCATTTAAATTCAAACTTGCAGGGGTTTCGATTGAGCCCAGTTCTATCAGGCTCTGATGGTTAAATTCACTAGAAAAAAAGAGAAAAGAACGCTCTAAAAGAAAAGAAGAAACGGAAGTTAGTTACACCATATACAGGGGAAGGAAATAAAAAAAAGAGGACAGAAAAATCATTAAAAAGCTATAGAGTACACAATTCAACAAAGCGATAGAGCACACGCAGTGCAGTAATTACTAAGTGGAAGTAACGCCCCCATGTGGAAGTAATAATCTTTTAGAGGCAGAAGTCGAGACGTGTTCCCGAAAGATAACCTAAGAGCGGCTTCGTGGTCTTAAACTCTTATTTCGTGGCGTTTATAACCAAGACACCAAATATGTTGCAGCAGAAAATGATCGGTTTTTTAGTGACGCTTTTTATCAAAGTGAATTACCAGTTGCCTATGCTTTATGAGATATTTCGAAATCGCACAATATATCCGCAATTGTCTGCCAAACTCCTCACAATATTCATGTATTCTCTCTCTCTATCTCTCTGCAATTGATGTAGTAGAGACGCAGCCTAGAAATTTCGATCTGGTGGCTCCCCGATGCGACAAAGAAACTTCTGTGTATAAACGACGCTAAGACCTTTCCAGAACGACAAGAGGAAATTAGTATTTTGTTTCTAAATACGTCAAGAATGGCTCTGTTATCGTAGCACTCCTGTTCAATAAATATTTTATTTCTTGTTAACAAGTTAAACAGAGGAATTAAGGGTATTCGGTTGAGGTGGACCAACATTGCTTGAAAATAGTCTACCGAAACCCACCACTGTAGCAGCCAGGTTACGACAGAATAAACCATATGCAAAATGCGCAGCGTCATCTAGTGGGGCGCCGAAGAACATGCTCCGTCTCACCAGTAGGCTTCGGCGCTGGCAAGGCCAGGGCGCGAAAGCGTAGTTCTGGAGAATCCTTCGCTCGCGCAGAGAAAGCACTTTCAAAAACCAGGCGCCCGCGCCCGTGCCTTTGCCGGCACTCAAAGCCAAATTTCGTGCTGAAGTGTACGTCCGCCATGTTGGTTGCTGCGAGAAACCAGTGACCGACGGGGCGACCAGCACGTACATGCGCCAGAAGAGCGTAAAACAATAGCTCGCAGGTGTGGATGGGAATCGATTACGGTGAGCAGTAGGCCTCGATTGTTACCGACAACGCTACGAAATTCGCAACTTTCACGACCTATAGGGGCGCACTGGTGTCTATCAAAATGGCTGTCATCTGGATGATTGTTGTAGAACATAGAGTTATTATAATGTACGCTAGAAGTTCAACTGGCGCTAGTGTGCTGTTGCAAATTGAAGCAGACAGCAAGCAGTCTAAATTTGACTTCCGGTAATGTATTCCTATGGGAAAAAGCGAGTGCATTTTCTCTCTGCGCTCGATTATAAGAGCAAATACCACGAATAATTTGTACGTGCTAGGCACATTGGAACATTTCTCAGTAACGCAGATGAAATAATTGGTCAGTTAAGGCGTTTTTATTTTAAAATCGTGGCATGAGAAACGGTGCTAAAACCGCTTCGTACGTGTATCTATGTGCACTGTCGGACACTGTTAGCGCGAACACGGCGTCGACGCTTTCCAACATGGGGGATATACGTGCAAAATGAACGAAGGACATGTGGACAACCGAGAGAGACGGCAAGAACTACGCAGTAACACTGGATAAGTAACTCCTTGTGCACGCAGACGATCAAAATAAATTGAAAGTCACGTAATATAGTTCGATTTTCAATAAATAAGTACTGCTTTATTCTTTCTGCTCATGAATATGTGCGAAGATGCTTGTTCTCGGTTCAAATCATCACCCGCAAGCTCCAAATCTTTGCAAATAGAGAGAAGCTCAGAGAACAGCTGCCCGACATAGGAAATAATAAGAAAACACACCTTTCGTAGCCCACGTACTTTATTCTTTACGTTTCGAACGTGTTTTTTTCTTCTTTTTTTAGCCACTCGTAAAGATACACGACGGGGTACGTCATTTTCATATAGTGACAGGACGGGCATGTTAGCAATATATAAGCACCAACGGAATACTGGCGGACTTTGAACATACTCTACATTCCTTTCGATCGTTATTTTGCTTAGAATCGCCACTCGTTTCTACATACCTGCCATAGGACAGATTTTCGGGCCTGAAATATAGCGAAGTTTAACATCGTTCAGCGGTAAAGAAAAAATGCTGTAACTGAAGCCATTACACTTTCACAATATTAATAAAGGTAGAAACTATCCGGTACAACCGAAATAACAAAAGTTATTCATGTTATTTTCCGGCGAAGAGAAAACATTCACGCGCGTTTTCCCATAGGAATACACAGGGAGGCTGGAAAAGTAGACTGCATGCTGTCTGCTTCAATTTGCAACCGGAAGTCCCGTAGACACTAGCGCCAGCTGAGCCTCTAGCGTTTATTATAATAGCTCTATGTTGTAGAACAGCAGTACGAGGCTGGATCCGCAAGGCGTGAGTAATTCTAGTTTTGCTGTATACGAGCAATACTAGAGCCCTAGTTTATTTTTTCACGTCAGGAAGGTGTTGCCAAGCACCTTTATTGTGAAGCCGATCATTCAGGAGCTAGGGAACGCGATTCTCACACCGCGGTACCACCATCGCTGAAAGTGGCGAATTGACAAACAGCAGAGGAATCTCGACGCAACAAAGAATGCAGCCCACAGAGTGTTGCCAGACGTTTGAACAATTTCGCATATCGTCTATTGCATCGTCTTAACTCGTTACGTTTTCTTACTTCGTGGTCTAAACTTATTTTTAGTGCATACTTATATGTTAGAAATATTGCTTCCTTTTTCTTTTTTAATTGTCACTAACAACATATCTGCAGAAATGAACTCTTCACCAATATTTGCTACCAGCCCCAATTTTGTTTTCACTCACTCGTTTTGCGCGGCGGTCAGCAAAATCGACGGCATCTAAGTTGATCGTAACTGTGGTTCGTTCGTAATACAGAGTGCAAATGTTTCATTTCGAGAATCAGTCCAGTCAGTCAACAAAAGAATGACAACGAACACTGTTTGACACGTCTTAGCACCGTTCTTTTTGTGTGTTTGTGTGTGCGCGCGCGCGTGTGTGTGTGTGTGTGTGTATGTGTGTGAGAGAGAGAGAGAGACAGTCTCCAGTTGGCCAGAAACTACACGTTCCTAAAAGAGCACCTCCGCGGAAAATTTCTCCGGTCGCCAAAATGCTGGTTTCATTTTGTTGACGGTGAAATATCGGGGTTTTGTCGCGCTCGTGGGAATAGTCCCCATGAGCTTACACGTTGTTCGCTCCGAGGTCATTTCCGGCGATGAGAGAAGCATGTTCCGAAACCAGGACCACTGTCAGCCAATAGCAAGCGAAGTACTCTCGCGCCTCCAATCGCTGGAACTGCGGTGTGATATCTGGAATGCGCGTGGCTCGAGAGCTGACGACCAAACACATCACTCCCGCGGGAAAAACAAAAATCATAGTGCGCTGTTTTTGAGACGATTATTGCAGCATTATGTTCCCTCGACGCGAAAAAGTAACATTTTTCGACTACTCTTACTTGCTTTTATCGTACACAAAAGGATGCACATTTTGTCATAACAGCGTTTGCAATCTCAACGTAATGTCGCGTTTTCATGGGTCACACGTCGTCCTGGCTGCGGAACAATGCTCCTCGCATCGCCGGAGATGACCTCGGTGTGTTCAATCTTTGATTGCTTTTTTAATAAGGAAATCGGCCATGCAGCGTTATGATTTATGGGTCTATAGAATGCTTAGAGCCCGCGAAGGGAATTATCGTCCTATTTAGGCGATTTCAAAAACTCCCTTAGGCCAGCGGCGTAGACTTTCCATTTTCCCGGGGGAGGCAGGCTGAGAAGTTCTCCGGAGGAGAGGGGAGGAGGGTGCTGCGCGTTACCTTTTGGCCAGAACTGGAAATTGAAGCTAACGAAAGCACGCTGGGATTCCATTTCCCATGTATTTTGTCAATAAAGGCAACGTGGGCGTTATTTTGTTTACATGCCACTACTAGCTCGTTACATGGCACGTAAACAGCGTCTCGGTAAGGATCATGGTCCAAGCCCGGAGGGGGGGGCTCTGCCTCCCCCGGATTTTACCAGGGGGGCACGAGCCCCGATGCCCCCCAAATGTCTACGCCGATGCCTTCGGGCACGTTTAAAGGGATACTGAACCGAAATTTGCATTTCACAAAATAAGGTCGCAGAAGCGTTGTACGGGACGCTTTTCGGTCGCGCACCAGTCACCTAGCTGTGTTTAGAGATTTGTGTATGTCCTTTGTCCCCTTCGTTCCCCTTCTCCCGGGATTATTTTAGTCATTTTTGTCCAGCTCGCTTCCACCCTTGCATTAATTACATTATAATCAGAAACTTTCTCAGTGCACCTTTAACATTTAATATCTATTGTTAATTTTAAACGAGCAATTTTAGTAGAAATTCCCAGTTCGTTGTATGTATACTGTGTAAAAACAGAATATTAATGTTTTGCAGCCGTAGCATTGAACGTTACAGGCGTTCGATTATTTTGAAAACCCCAAAAATTGCGGCTAGACCTGCGTAAATTATTTTCAGAGCGCTCAACAAATCTTCCAATTCTTTCACATTATGAATTTATTTGTTACGAGCGCAACACCATACAGAGGCGTAAATTGAAACAAAGCTTATGCAGCCATGTTTGTGTTTTCCTCCAGCGAATTTTCCTTCGACGGGTATCTCAGGAGTTACGCCCGCTTTACCATTTTATTCCCAGTTTGGGAAAAGCAGAACGATCCTTCATTATTCCGTCATGAGCTGCATAATCCCAACGGCGATATTTATGGTCTTTAAACACGTAAAACACACGTAAAACCAGAATGCTGTTATCGATCACGATATCCAGTGAAACTCCGCGCTCACTGGACAAAAATTGATTACTACTTAAATAAGAGTGATGGAGGGTAAATGAAGGAGGCTCGTTCTTGTCCTTTGGCTTTTCTTTGCGCTTAGTGCCGAAGGAACGAAAGAAAACATAAAGCGGAAAAGAAAAATAACGAGGACGACAAATGATAAATTTACTTTTAGGATGGCGGTTAGCTTTTTGTGTTACAAGAGCAGGTCAAATCAATTCTGTCGCTTTTACACGGGGCGCTGTGAGCGGTATTATAGTCAACATCTCTTTCTAATGTGAAATATTTCCTCGCAACTCTCATTCAGAAAGGTAAGGAGAAGTGTTGCCGACAATCGTTTTGTTTTAAGACAGCCTGGCAAATTTGGGGACTGAGACAGAGATGATATCGGGCTTCTAGAGTACCCGAGCAGAGGGCACAGTAGCAGACGCCCCCCGGCAAATGCTCATCCGGGCAAGGGACTCGATCACGTGTTCCAAACCACGTGGTCGGAAGCTGCGCGGCGGAGTTCGCCCTCTCTCGCCGGGCGGTGTTGCAGGAAGAGGCAGGAGGTAAATCGGAGCAGAGAAGGAAGGATCTTCGCTCTACGTCATCGTGAGCATTTCTCCGACCCGCTCCAAGCGGTGAACACCCAGAAGCTCGACGAGAATACGGGTCGGCGTTGCACCGTCGTCGCGAGCCGACTTGCGCCCGCCGTGCGACGCCATAAAACGCGTCAGAAACGCGATGACGGCGACGCAGACGCGCGCTAGACGGCACTGCGGGGACGAAGTGGTGATGACGTCAGAGATGGAAAGGAGAAGACCTTGGCTTCTGGGAGACACTGGAATTGTGGAGGAAGCGGCAGACGCGTTCGCTCGCATCCTAACTCCCGTCGATTTTGCAGTCACCGCGGTTCGTCGTGCAAAAGGAATGGCATCCAAGGCACGCCGCAGAAGAGCTTGATCGCGGTGGGTTGGTGCGTGCTCGTGAGGTGTCCCGTGCCGCTAGCAGCGAATGCGACGGTATGTGGTGTGAGCGACCCAGCGTGAGCCGCCGATCGGCTTCGTCGGCGGCGGCGGCGGTGCAGGCCCGCGGCCGCAACACCTTGGTCATACCGACTCTGGATGTTACCGACTACGACGACGACGAGGACGAAGATGACGAGGAAGAAGAGGACGAGGACCAATGTGAGTCAGCCTGGTCGGGGTTTGCTCTCCCTTTCTGCGCGCCGCTAGCACCGGTGCTCCTGGGCGCGATATCAGCCTCGTCGCCACGCGCGCTTTTCGATTGAAAGACACGCAGGAAGAAATGGTTTTGTAATATATGTTGGGAGCATCTCGCTCACGGCCGATGGCAAAAGGCACTGAAAGCACCATGAGTTTTTGTAGACATTGTTTATACCTTGTTAATACGACACAAGAACTATTCGTATACACCTCGTTGATTCAGTCACTTTTCGTTGATTGAGTAATATAAACAAGAAGACGGAGTGACTGTGCATTAGACAACATTGAAAAATGCTTCCGTTTTAACATATATTTTGTAGCACCTACGTATATCAAGCAAGTATAACTGTCTTGAGTCAGTGCAGAACAATGTTGCAGGAGTCGTCTCGCGAGCGTACTCTTCTCATCAGAGAGTGTCTCCAACTACACATACCCAAAATGTTTCAAAACCTTGATATGAAAAAAAAGAAAAAAACTTATCCGTTTGTTATATCTATTGTTTTTTATGCTATGCTCATTCATCATTTCCGTCTACTGATATTCATCCAGCAGATATTTCTGCTCGTATGCGAGCATTGCCTGTTTTGCACGAACAACAGAACGCTAAAATCAATGGAACTGGTTACCTTTTTTTCATGCCCTTCTTAACTGAATCATCCGCTTTCGAAATAGCATATATAACATTATTCATGCACCTCGAAGTGGACGCTGTGTAGGCCTTTTTCTTTTACTGGCTCTTTCAATCGTTTTATTTTTAAACTGCGCAGTTGCTAACTTGTTGTATTCCTCTTGCAAATGTTTCTTCATTTTCGTGCACTTCTTTCTAATATCATTACTATTTATGCAGTTATTGCTGTAATTAATGTGTAATATAAATGTACTAATATCCCCACACACACTTCTTTATTTTATTTTTTGGTAAGGGCATCGTAAATAGAACACCAGAAGAAAACAAAATGTACATGCAGGCACGACGCATAGAGAGCTTTGGTATTGATGGACGAAGATCGTATTGGTGCAGGTCAGGATCGAAGAAGGAATAAAAATGTAAGACAACGACAACACAACCACATCTTTCAACTATACTTTGTTTCACCAAAGGCCACACGCTGCTAACTCTACGCGCTGATGGGACCAATGAGACAGCTTTAAAAGCGCACCATCATGTTTTTCGTCATATTTCTGTACATATTCTATCATTGCTGAACCAATCATAAACAGAAGAGGCCTAGTGAATTGCTTTTTGAACGCTGCTTGAATGCTCGATTACCTCGTAGCGGCGGCCACGTCTGAGTATAGCAACGGACATATAGGAATTTCAAAAGCGAGCAGCCGATTAAAGGTTAAAAATCGGGGAATGGGAAGTAACCAAGGAGAAAGAAAGAAGAATAAAAAACGATAAGACAAAAAATAAAGAAAAAACAAGCCAAAGTCTGGTCGAGGGAGTCATCTCTGATTTGAGCGTTTCTGTAGGCATCTTCGCAGCATGACTGGCGTGTTGGGCGGCAAAGCACACTCATAGCGAAGAGAGGCGTGCGTCTTTGCGTCGTGACAGGTATACAGCCTTAACACTCAATATGTATTGTTTATTTTAAACGAGTAATTTTAGTAAATATTCCCAGTCTGTTGAATGTATACTGTGTAAAAACAGAATAATAATGTTCGTGCAGCTGCAGGTTTGAATGTTACAGGCATTGGATTATTTTGAAGACCCGGAGGATGGCGGCTAGATCTGCGTAAATTTATTTCAGAACGGTAAATAATTCCCCAAATTCTTTCACATCATGAATATTGTTTTTGTTACGAGTGCAACATCATATAGAAGTGTAAATTGAAAACAAGGTTTATGCAACATCATACAGAAGTCCCGGAGAATGGTGGCGCTTGGTGGCCGTGATTACTCTTTTTTTTTCTCTTTCCTCGTTCTAACAACTTGGGTAGTGCGCATCACGTTGTCTTCACCTTGGTCGTTAGGTCCTCTATTTCCAAACTACTACATTTTTTTTGTTTTCTCCTAGGTCTGGCGGCGGTGCCGACCAACAGAATACTCTCAGCAGCACTATCCAACGCTGAGTCAAGCAATTCTCTTCTTGTATGGTCGGCGAAGAGAAGAAAAAGAGAAACGAGGGAGAAGGGAATGAGACGCACCTCTGATTAATCGTTAGGAGAAAAGGAACAAGCGAACTGCGGTATTAATTTCTTGGCCGCGTGGCTACGGAGGGAGAAAGAAAAAGAAAAGAGGGGAACGAAGGAAACCGAAAGTGGAAATTGATCTTTCCGCAACAACCACCAGAGAAAATTCGTCGCAACCTGATTTTCTTTTTGTATATATGCATCTACATGTACGATTTCACTCTGATTCAGGCATTGAGGTAAATTCGCACTTATTAGGTGTTTTTTTTAAAGCTTTTATATATTGTTGTGCGTATGACCCTGGAAACACGGTGCTTTTTCTTTCGGTTTTAACTTGCATACTCACTGTTTTAAGGAACGAAACTCCCAAATAGGATAGGAAAAACGTCGGCTTTTAGACGAGGGCCGTAGATACCAAGTCTAATGTCAGACTGGTGGGTGTGGATCTGGTATACACCGTTTCACTGGGCGAGGGAGAACCCCAGATGTGCGCCTTGATGCATGCGATGCCCGACGGTCGCTTGCTTCGCCCGCAGGTTCCTCTTCGTTTCTGCTTTCCTAGATCTAATTAAAGTTATTGGATTCGATGACAACCGACACCCGGTCATCAGGGTACCATTGCTCGGTTGTAGGTTGCGCTAACAACCAGCGAGAGCATAAATAATGTCAGGGGACCTATACCGCGCACGGAATCCGGCAAGGCGATTACGGCTGCAACGCTCTCAAGTTTCATCGCTTCCCACACGATTAAGACTTCCGACGGCAGTGGGTTGCTTTAATAAACAAAAAATAATTTAGCCCTTTGCCAAATTCTCGAGTGTGCTCGCAACATTTTGTGACTAGAGCGCGCTCGGCGTTCGATGCTGTATCGTCGTTTAACATGGGTTACGATCGCAAGGTAAATACAACTTTCTTCGAGATTTGCTGTTTCAGTTTGTAAAGTTCCTCTTGGCATTTTTTGCATGTCACACTCCCGCGACGGCGTTTGCAAAGAACAAACTACGTGCACGTGCCACCTTGGTTCTGAATGATTTGCGATTCATAAAGGCGGTGATTTCCCTACACACACCCTAGGGGGGGGGGGGGTGTACACCCCTTTGTTTTTCTGAAGGCACCCCCTTAATTCGCAACGACTCCTCTATTCTCAATGCCCCCCCCCCCCCCCCCCCAATTTCAATTTCTGGGGAAACCCCTGCATAAAGGCTGTTTAGTAGCTAAAGGCCCGTTCCCGTTACCGAGCGTGGGTTTTCTTATCGGTTTCCTTAAATTGCGATCTCCTGCACAACAGCAGAGAACCGTTAAATATTAACTGTCACAACCCGACTGCATGCTTGTTATTTTACAGATGAGTGCGCAACTTAGGTGGTAATAAACATCAACTTAGAATGCCGCAAAATGCTGAACCGCTGATAGACCCACGCTTGCAGTGGGCCTATTTCGACGTTGCTGTATTCAGATTTCGACAAAAGACGCACCCGTCGACAGGGGATACTCAAATAAATATTTTAGGCGCATAAACTTCGGTGCGGTGCATAGAAAACCGAAGCTGTCTACGATCCTTTCCGCGATGCACTTATTTTGCGCGTTTTCGTTTCCTTGTTGTGGTGGACACAGAACGACAAAAACTTTCTCGGTGTACTTCACCTACTACCACAAGAAACCTCAAGGAAACCGGAAATTGATTCGCTGTTAACTGATGCAGCAGTCTTGAGTGATCACCTTCAATTTCGACCGCTGGCGCGTTCGCTGCCACTGGTCACGCATCGCCGCACTGGCGGAAGCCATACTACCGAGCACGAAACAGGTACAGAGTGTTGAAAAACGTGAACCCATTCAACAACACAGAAGCCCCACCGTGCGGAAAATACTACTATCGTTTTACCGCACCCAATACATCAGCGACGCCCAAAGAAGTGATTTCACGCAGTTCAGCGTGGCTGCTGAGCCTAACGCCCGAGAGATGGCGCTACGGCATTCAAGATGGCGAGTTGCGGCCCTACCGACGCTACCCTACAGACGGCACTTTGACGCAACTGTGATCGCGAGTGTGTGTCTGGCGTGTGGGGTCCACGATGCAACAATAGGGCATATTGTACTAGAGTGCGCGGCTCCGGAGCCGACTCTTACACAGTACAGTGGCCCCTGTCCCCAGAGCCCTCTGGCGCTCGCTCATGCTTTGGGCTTCAGTGGGTGCACTCACGAACGACATCGAGCCACCGGTACAAGACGCGGCGGACAAGCAAACAGCCCTAACGCACAGTGGGACAGATCGGGTCCAAACTGGTCGGCTGTTGAGACCTGAAAACGATGTCTGGAGGACTGGTGGAGAAAAGTA
The DNA here is from genome assembly GCA_037355805.1 of Ixodes ricinus. Taxonomy (NCBI): domain Eukaryota; kingdom Metazoa; phylum Arthropoda; class Arachnida; order Ixodida; family Ixodidae; genus Ixodes; species Ixodes ricinus. Next base: position 184,703 of record JAZHYW010009748.1, read on the forward strand.
CATCTCAGGGGGCACTAAGCTTCTGATGGACCCTCGGGCTTGGTGCACGAACACAGTTTGAGCCCGCCCGTTACAAAGAGAATAGCCGTAACCTAGTCATCATCATCATCATGGCGCTGCCCGTTATAAAACTATGTGTACCTTTTTACGTAAATCCCTGTATAATGAGGTCTAACATCGCTTTATTTGTTTTCCTTTTAAGTTATTTATTGGTAATTGGGTATGTATCTATAAGTATGACTTAACAACAAAACGTTTTCACACATTATTTTAGTTTTTCCGTATTCTTTGTTGAACACAGGAACCCGGTTAAGAGACAAAGCTCCTTCAATCCCCACCCCTGCCCTTTTCGATCTGGATGAGCATCGTACCGACGTGCGGTCGTGTATCACTACTATGTGGTGCACGTTAAATACCCTAGTCTCTCGGTTGTACTGCACTGGCTTAATAGCTCATCTACAGCTGAGACACCAAATGTCCACAAAGGCAGACTAACTTCAGTCTCTATAAACATACAGGCGAATACAATTAATTAGACGACGCTCTGGCGAAAGGTAGCTTCGTAAAAAGAACATAATCGTTATTATTTTTTTGTAATTATAAAAAAAAACACAAAAAGGGGTCTGTATACTATAAAGGATTTGCAAGCGCTCACAGTGATATTGTTTTGTTTTACGTTCACGCGTAAGTTTGTTTTTTAATTTAGTTTCTTATAGAACTCTGGGCGTTTGCCAGCCCACATGACCTATAGTTTCGTCACGGATCGTCTAGCTTGCCCCGAGTCTCTCAACAGCTCCTTAGTGTCCTTACCACAGTACAAATAAATCTGCGGTCGCCACTTTCCTTCCAACCGACTTTCAATTGGATGAGAAATTACTCGATAACAAGGGGAAAATCAAATTTAAAAGTGCGACAATGTTTAGCGATTAGTTCTCCACAGATAACTTAGATTGGATGAACGATTGGGACCGGTCACATAAGCTGTCCGAGATTACACACTCTAAAACCTGCGGTAGTCTTTGACAGCTTAAAAAACGCAAAACGTTATAACGTTTTTTTTGCGATGTTTTTTGCAGTTAATAGAATTGTATCATTAACCGATCAGAACGCCAAAAGACGATTCAAGAAAACAGAAGGCTAAACGTGTCACGCCCGGCGTTTCTCAAGTTTTTTAAGTGGAACCAAAACGGTCCAGATTTCAGCGCGTTCACTTTCTTTCGAACAACAGATAGAACCAACGGAGCACGTTCAACATATGACGAGAAAAATAAAAAAAAGTTGTGAATTTGAAGACACGATAGACGCAGACAATGAGCAAACGAAATATGACGTTGTTCGTATACGCTAATTGCGATTTCGGTTCAAACCATTTTCTGGACACTCATCGCGTGGTGTGCGGAAACGTACAGACGGCGTAGACATTTTCTCCAGTGTAAAACAAAACCAAGTTCACCGCTGTCGTTTTTTCCCTCATGTCGTAACTTAGACGGTAATTCCCAAGGCGCCGTATCAAAACGTCCCGCACGTCCCGGTTTATTTCCTACTTCGACTTCCGCTTTCGTTTTCGTGTCATAAACTCAGTGAAATGCGTTTGCGTTATAAGAAAGACATCTGAAACCAGTGAACGTTAAAAAAAAAAGTTCTGTCTCTTTCTTGCTTTTATTTTTATTTGTTAAATCCTTGGCATTTGTAACCATGTCAGTTGCACATTCGACGTTCTAATTTCCATTGGCTCTTTCTGTTTATACATGCTTTCTTAAAATCGTATCGAGCAGGCATGCAGTTATAGCTTCTTGCGTCCTTTAAACGACAATGATCTTCGTAGTTCTCTCTCACCTTTACTTTCCGTTTGTGTATCATTTTTTTCTTTACATCTTGAAAACCATTAGCTTGCCTACATGTTTGTTGTTATTACTATCACCTTTTCTTTTTATAATCATTTCTTTTTTTTTTTTTTAGAGTCGCACATTTCGACCTTTTGCAACGTTACTTTTTTGTATTCTTTCAATACCTGGGCAAGTTTTGATTTTTTCTGTTTCGGACGGGTTGCAGTGGTGGCGGCAGCTCCTTTTCTGTTCGGTATAGAGCGCGGGAAGCTGTTGGCAGGTCTTTACGATCGATGCTAATGTGGAAATCGGCGTCACGTAGATGTGCGACGTGCGGGGAGATCCGCACACCGCTCCGGGTCGGGGAGACTGCGGCTTCGTCGGTCGTCGTTCCATTCTGCCGGGGCTGGGGGCTGGAGAGAGCATGTGGTGGGGGGCTCCACGAGAACCATTAGAACATAAAAATATATATACATGTATATATTGAGAAAAGCGAGATTGAATTATTGCTTGAATAAGTTAAACGTACGGCTATCGGACGCGCTAAGCTTTTCTTTGTGTAGTTATTTATTTATTTCGTTGTTTTTCTTTTCGGGGGGAGGGGGGATGAGAAGGCGAAGGGGAGTTAGAGATAGGGAGTAGGGGTGGGTATAGGAATGACATCATCGTATCAACCTCAAACAGAACACACATTTTGACTTGTTTATTTTCTTTGTTTGTTTGTTTTTCTTCTGACAGTTTGCCGTAAAGCCTTCCGCAGAGAGTACAAACTTTTGTTTACGAACAGGAGCGAGTTCTAATAATTGGTAGACAAGAAGTTTGCGTACATGAAGAAATAGCGTGCGTCGTTGTCATGCGCCGATCCAAAACGCGGTTCGGGCTCGGCGACTTTCTGACGTCATCGCAACTCCATTCAAAATAAACACAAAAATAGAATGCAGTCGCCTATGGACATCTCTGACGAAACTCTTGTACCTAGAAAACTCTTGTACGTAGAGATGTGCAAAAAGCTCGTACTTGCACAGCCAATGGAATCCGCTAAATGTGTGAGGCGATACATTGCCTACCAAATTTACCGCACGGCTGTCACGTCACTCCGTGGCGGCGTGCGAACGTACGTTTGGTCGCTATGCTTTCGCGTGTCGCTGGAAACCCGTAGTGCGGGCCTCAGAACGCATAATACGTTAAAAAATAAACAAGAAAAAACGAAGATTACGCTTGGACAACAGCAATACCAGGCGTGGTTGTTTAGTTGTTATTTTTAACGTTTCCGTTTTTACGGCCATTATCTCGTGTTTCATCGCGCGCTCTGTTCCTTTCTGTTTATTGTTTTCTAGACACGAATCCCATCGCGTTCCATCGGCCCGTGAACCCATGCCACCTGTCGGTGACGCTCCCACTTTCGTGAGAGCGAAACAACACCGCCCCTCCCCTTCCAATTGAACAGGAGCAACAACGAAGGAAACAGCGACTGGAAACTAGTCGACGAGAAAAGACTTGCTCGTATCGCGTGCAGACGAGGGCCAAGGGGATATCGACGACGGGCGCGTGCTCTTGAACGCGTGAGCGGCCCGCGCACAGTTGCCGTGCTCGTCGGAAGCTCGCCCCGCTCGTCGCGGGTGGCGCCTTGCTAAACCGGGAGGTTTTCCCCGCCGTGGCCTCGCCCCAGCGAGCACGCCGAACTCGGGATTTGCACCCCGTCGACTATTTTGGAGGCCGCCCCTCTTTTTTCCGTTCCTCCGAGCTCTTTTCCTCTTCCTCGTCATTTTTGTGCTGTCTTTTTGTTGCGCCGTGTTCCTTCGGTAGCTTCCCTTACGCGCTGCCTGAGAGGCTATAGACAGGCACTCGGCGCTTATCGGTTAAGTTGAATAGGCACCGCCGCCCGCTGGATCCAACGGAGCGTGGGCTCATCGGGAGGCTACCGCCCGGTTCGTGGCCGGCTATTCCCGGTGCGACGCGCGGAAAAGCTTTTAAATACGAGAAGCTGGATCGAGAAAGATGGGGCGTGTGTGTGCATGTGTGTGTGTGTGGGGGGGGGAGGTAGGGGGCACGTTTCGTTTATACTCGTGTATTTACTCAGACATGTTCAGCTGGCGGCGACATGGAGCTAACCCGAACGAATGCTAGCTGATAGGGGTGAATTCCAGCATCGGGTGCCCCCGGCATGCAGCTATAAGTAAGGTTTCATGCTTCCGGTGTTTATTCTTTTTTTTTTATCTGATTTTTTTTGTGGTGGGGGAGGGGGTATTTTTTCAACGGATTTTGTTTATTGTGTAATTTGGTTAAGTTGTAACCAATATACATAAAAACAGCGAATCAGAGGAAAAAACAACACCCCCCCAAAATACAACCCCGAATGGGAAAAAAAGAAAAACACCGAAAACACGGAGCCCTATCTAGCTTTGAAACGGACTGCCACATTGCGGCAATAAAAAACGTGGCATAGTTGATTTCAAACTATTGTTTAACAGCTTAACGGGTACGCTCCGCGATACCTTTAGTGCAAAGAAGCCATCGCTGTAAGAGGGCTTTTCGTGTTTTTTTTTCATATGTATTTAAGGATTGTCATGAAGACTAGTATAGTGAAGAAAAGTGCCCTATTCTACCACTAACCTAAGTGGTAAATTTTGATGCCCGGCAAATACCATTTCGAAGTAAAATACGAAAAAGTGCCGAAGTCATGTTCACGCTAACAGTGTCGCGCAGCAATGCATCACGGGGCTTTCCGCATGGGTTTCGTTTGTACCGCCCAGGTGTTAACGCCGCCGGTCCAGCTCATATGACCGCACCCTGTACTATATCAGACCTTATGAGCACGAACAACCTGCTGCCGAAAGAAATGTACTCTAAAGACCGATGATTATTGTCTCTGAGCGCGGCGCGGTTCAGTAACCACTCGGGGGTTTCTGAGTGTGTAAAGACCGGTTCACACAATTGCGACCATTTACAACCGATTGTCTTAAAACGTGTGGGGATCTTTTACAACAACAGAACACAACTGGCGACACCTCTCGTGTAGCCGTGGAACACTTGGAATTTCCGTATACAATATTTTTTTGGAGCATAATTATTTTACTATCGGCTCGAAAACATTTCGACAATGTCATATGCGACCATTTTTTGTTAATAAATAGTACGCACATTTGACCTCTCAAATACTACCAAACCTTCGCTCTAGTGAAATGCACTTCCAGGGCCAGCTATAGACGGCGCCAGCGTGTGTTCCCTCGTCCTAACAGATCACCAGAACTCGCTCGTAAGCAAACGCAAGTGCTTGAAGGGACCGCAACGCGATGCCTTCTGAAGCCGTGGTCGGGACGAGGCTCTCCAGGGCAACGTTCGTCAACGGCCGCTCTACTTCCGGCCCTCGATTGCGTCAGGGCATGCGGGAGCACCCAGTGCCTTCTCTCATTATTTTTCTTTCTCTCTATATCTTTCTTTCTTTATTTGCGCGGTCTCGTCGGACCACTGCCTTTTGTTCGGGGCCGTGTCTCTCCGGAGACGGCGGCAGACAGCAGCTGATTCCGGCGTGTTCGGCAGGCAGCGAATTAACCTTGGGTCCCGGTGGAGTTCGGGCTGCGTCTGGGAACCATGCTCCGGCAACGACTGCTGCGGGTCTGTTGTGTACTCGCGTGGTTTAGCTGTTGACCGGAACCGCCTTTCCATCGGTCGATGTTGGGCCTGCAGGCTTGTTCAGCTGGTTGAGTAACGAAAGAAGCCGGCAAAGGAGGAGGCTAGGCAGATAAGTGCAATTCAATTTTGCTTCTTGTTGCTTCTTGGGGTGAGATGTTAGAGGAAAAAGACTCTTGTTGAGATGGAGGCTGAGACTAGAAGCTCCGCCTTCAGCGCGAGCTTTGTACCCTTGCTAACACAAGTGTGAACGCGCAGGCATGCGTAACTAAAGCAGTGCGGAAGCCAGCGAGCTCACGCTGAAGGTGGAGCTTCTAGTCTCAGCTGAAGGGCGAACAGAGTATAGTCGGTCGGTCTATAAGGTGCCTCAATGTTTTTCGGTTTAGGGTGATGCCATTCTTTGTAGCACCTGATGTCGACTGCACGCGCTATTGGAAAAAAATACAAAGAAATATCCGGTAACAAAATGCCGCCGAAGTGCTACAATAGAGTTTAGTAGATCGTGTTTTCAGGCCGCGCTAATCGTAACGGGAGCTCGCGCTGCCACTTCGATGCATGCTCTGAAGCGCGCGCTCGTAGCGGTAGCGGGCCTTTGAAAACGATCTACTAAAACTCGCTATTGCCAAAAGTTCGTGCAGGCAGACGCGTTTTCATGCGTACCCCCCCCCCAAAAAAAAAAAAAAAAAAGAGCGTTTGGAACAAACTGGTTACAACTTACATGTCATCACCCTAAAAAGCGCACATGAAGGCACCTACGATGGTATTATCACTGTATTCATATATTTAAAGGCGTGCAAGGCAGGGAAACTGTCACGAACAGAAAGGACACCCCACAGCGTGATGGCGTGTTCTTTCTATCCGTGTTCATTTTTTTTTTCGCTGTACGTCTTTAAATAATTAAGAAGAACCGTCGTTTGCCTCATTCATTAATCTAATCATTTCTAAAATCAAAAAGGTAAAAAAATTACTTTATAGGTCGCAAAAATGATAACCCAAAGCGAAAAAATAAAAACGCTGCTTTACTCCATTTTATTGTACCATTACTTTATACGGGATTCTCACACTTTGAGAGGAGAGAATCGCTTCATTTACGTCGATTGACAAAGCACATACCTAAATCTACCGCGAATCGCAGAACGAACAAGCTTCACCAAAAGGTAGCCCGGGCAAAAGTTGGGGAACTCTCAAGGTGCACACGTTTTGCACACTTTTTAAGCAATAGACGCTTTAAACACGCTCCAGATTGAGCCGCCATTGCAGACCTTCTCTTTTCTCCCCGAGATGCCGAGGCACTGAAGCGGGCGTTGACGAGCCTCCAGAAAGGCCTCTACTAAAGGACACAGTAACACCTAAAGTGGCAATGATGAAATGCTGTGGCAATGATGAAATGAAGCGAACGAAATAAGAGGAAACAAAAACTGGGAGGTCGGTTCTGGCGGCGCCCCTGCACAGCTGCCTGAAAGCGTCTATAGTGCTCACTCTGCTTCTCATGTCATGCCTCCCAATGTCATTACTGGCTGGGAGCGTGCGACACCCAAAAGGGGCGCGCTAAACCGCCTTGGCATTTACCTTGGCAGCTACACAAACGACAGCGTCCGCGTAACGTCTGCTCGCTCAGGCCTTGACACGCAGCGTCTTGGCCCTGTCTGCGCCCTCCCGCGTTAGCCAATCTCGATCCGAAATAAAGGTTTGGCACATCGACATTCGAAATCCTGTCCCCGTCCAACGTTGCTCCGTATGTATTCTCACGTCATTGGACCAGCAGGAGCAGCTCGGTGCTCGAATTCGATCGTGTCCCCCGCAATTGTAAGCGGCAACTACTGCAACACGCCAGCATGCGTGTTTTCTTCGTTCACCTGCGGTCTTGAACGTTTTGTATAACGCTGTGCTCAGGCAAGCTGACATTGATTCGAAACTAAGGACGGCTGCAATACGCGATGTTTACGCGAAAGGCTTCTGCTGGGAGCGGCACCGTGACGACTACTGCCTCGTCGCACGCTTCCAATGGAGAAATCCCTGGTTCGATACCAGAACCAGGCGGATATTTTCGGTCGCGAACCAGTCACCTAGCTGTGTTTGGAGATTTGTGATTGTCCTTTGTCCTTCTTGCTCCCCTTCTCCACGAATTATTATCGGCATTCTTGTCCAGCTCGCTTGCACCTTTGCATTTAATTGCATTATCATCATAACTTTTAAATGCAGGCCGTTCGCCCTTGTTGGTGTTAGACTGGTGGCATCTGATAAAGCCCGTTTGCTATACTGACGTCTAACTGCTAGTTAGTTCAGTTGGTAGAGCTCTCCACTGGAAACGGAGAGGTCCCTGGTTTAATACCAGGACCAGGCGGACTTTTTTTTGGTGCGCAGCAGTCACTTAGTTGTGGTTGGAGATTTTGCGTTTGTCTTTTGTCCCCCTTGCTCCCCTTCTCCAGGAATTATTTTCGTCGTTCTTGACCGGCTCGCTTTCACTTTCGCATTAATTGCCTTATTATTCCGACTACAGTCTAAAACAGGGGTCTCCAAACCCCGGCCGTGGAGCCAAATCCGACCGGCGGAAGTCTTCCGGCCGGCCCGTGACTGGCCGCGGCCCTTTTAATGAAGCCCGGCCGGCGGCCCGCTTCTAGCAAGCCCGCTGCTATACCGGCGCAAGAGCGCACGTAATGAGACGGCACCGCCACATAAACGTAAATACCAGAAGAAAAAAACTATGGAAAATTGTTTATAGCAAAACGTGTCCTGTCGTCATATTATTCATTGCACATTGTCATCACCAACATCACGGTTCTTAGTGCTCCGTTTCATATCTGTGTAACTATACCTGCGTTGAAGTTCCTTCGCGTTCTCGTGTATAAGTTGTGCTTAGGGTCCTTTGTCGTACCTGTTGCGCATTGTCAGCACCAGTTCTATCCTTCTCACTAGTCTTCTGTCCTGTGTGAACATGCCAAAGTTCCCATGCGCTCTGATTTATGGCTGGTGGGTTTTCTGGGCCCCAATTATTGTGTGTCATAATAAAATAAAGTACATGTATTCGCCCACCTTTGATTTGGTAAATGTTTACTCTAACTCATAATTTTTATTTATATGCTTAGGTGGAATCATTAATTTCGTTTTTTCTCATTTCTAATTACTTATTTACCGACACTCGAGACAGCGACAGACCCCCGATCCGGCCCTTTAGCCAAGAAGTTTGGAGACCCCAGGCCTAAAACATGGTCCGAGTAAGTAAGCGTCTTTACGATAGCGACGAACACTCCATGACACAACTTACACATGGCGTTCCATGTATCGCATTCAATCGTCATGACTCAGAGCGAAATATTTTGCCGCGGTTTTTCCGTCTTCGCCGCGTCAGGGGAGCGACGAAAATGGAATCCCTCTAACGGTGCGTAGTCGCTTGTTTGGCGTGTTTGGCACGGAATGTCCCTGAGACCGCAAGACAGCGGAATGGGAGCTGCAGACCCGGAGTTTGGATCCCCTCGCGCGAATATGGCGGGGCCCGTTTACGGCAAGGGGGGGGGGGGGAGGGGCGCCGAGAGAGAGGGAAGACGATCACAAAGGTCTGCGAGAAGTCTCTCCCTGGTCGCGTGAGGCGAGAGACTGTTAGATCGCTCGCGCTTTATTTCTGGGTCCTCCCGAAATACGTGCTTGCGACGAGCCCGATGCTTCGCCGATAACAAACACCGCCGGCAGTTATTTGATTTCTCGACCCGCTCTTATGCTCCCCCCAGCCCCCTCCCCCTTTTTTTCTTCTTTACGTTCTTTAATTTTTGTGTTACCGTGTCTTTTCTTGCCGTTCGCCTTCCTCTTCTTCCCTAGGAGTATATGTGCCGCATCTCCATCTGCGAAAGAGCTGTTCGCTCTAAAGTGCCTGCCTGTGCACCTGCTTTTTCGCAGAGCGCGCGGAAAGATACGCAATCATTGCGATCTCTACGAAGAGCACTCGGGGTACGAAGGTGCGAAAATATCTTCAAACCCGAAAATAATGTCTGCGGTGTGGCACTGTGCGGGACGCCCGACGTGCTCACGTCATGCTGCAGCCTCAGATTGCAGATTTTAGTTTTAGGCCTGAACATACACTTTCGTCTCCGTCGTTCGCCGAGATGGCAGGAAAAAAATATTCCAGTCCCTTGCAAAACAAAAAAAAAACTGGATTTTTTTTTTTAGTGCGTTATTGTGTTCAAGATTTTGACTCAATTCGCAAGAAGTAAATAATCCTCGTGCATTGCTTTGCTTGGCGCTCACTGTGCGCGAGCTCGCGGGCACCCATAGCTCTGACCATAGCCTCCTCTATACTCGCAAAGCCTGGCAGTTCGACGACGGAGCCATAGAGTGCCCGGTCGCAGATTTGGAGCGCGAGGATCTGGTAGCACAGAGCGTTTCTCGGGGAACCTGGACGTCAGCGCACAGCTTTTGCAGCGGCGAGGACCCGATACATGGTTTTCAAACTCGACGAGAAAAGAACCGATATTGCGAGGACGGCGAGGAGCACGAGCGGACATTCCATCGCTTGGGAGAAGTGTGTTTCGGCGTCTTGCCGCAGCGGGGAACACGTCACGTGGCTCTCCTCCCCCCCCCCCCCCCAATCTGTTGTCTGCCGCTCTACATTTTCAATTTCGGCGGCCGCTTCTCGTGGCGATCTGCCAGGCTTTGTCCATTATTCGCGACTCCAGCAAAAAGCGAACGACACCTAGCGGGAAAACACTGAACTGGCCGGACCAAGTCCTTTCGCGATTTCTGCTCGTCTCTTCTGGCTTCCGTGTTTGCATGTTGTCGGTGGATTGCGCGACAGAACAGTTCTACCGGTGTCTGTGTCGTAACCGTAGTATCGCCTTGTGACCCAGGTTGCTCTGCACGCGACCTATGGAACCGCGTGAGCCTGACATTCTGCGTTTCTCAACGTTCATCAGCACAGTGGAAGGACAGTGGGCAGTCCTTTCCTCGTTTCCTCGAAGAACTCAAGCCTCTGGAAGCTCGCTTACCCCAACACGTCGCCGGAGGTTCGAAACGTGGAGAATAAAAAGCGGGGCCAACCATTTGGAATCAATTCCCGCTCGCTGATGCGCCAGCGTTGTGCGTTGAGCTGGCACGTGGCACGGCTCGACCTGGATTCGACCGCCATATTTGCCCGATAGTGGCGTCCCCTATAGGTCGCTGAGTCAGCGAATAGACGAGACTATGCTCTGATATCTTTAGCGTACTGCCTCAGAAACTCACTGGGTAACCGTAACTGAGTTACTCGCCACTAGCGTTACTGAATTCGTTGTTACCGAGTGTGTGCTGAGATGGTGAGCGTCTACAAACCACAGCGTTCTCGCAGCGAAAATTCCGCACCATCAATATTGTCATTCTTGGCAGACAGGAAATATAGGATCGAGCTTGTTCCGAATGTGCGGTGTGAACATTTCGCACATATATTGCGTGTAGTATGCTTAAAGCACACTACACGCCATGTACTTTAGTGCGTCCGTTCCCGCACAGCCGGTGAAAAACCAAACATTGACGCTAATGACATCGAACATAGTCGAGACGAACTGCTTTCGGAGGGAGTAATCACTCGCGACCATAGCTTTGTTGTTGTTGTTCATTAGCAAGAGGAGAGGCCCGCATGCCTCGGGAAGAAAAGTGAGATTAGAGGAAGGCGGCGAGGCCGGAGGTAGGGACGAAGTCCAGGAGACTCCGGGCGCTGGCATTGGCGTTCGTCCAAGTCCGGTAGGCCTCCGCGATCATGTGCTTTGTACTTTGCGATTAGGTGGATGCCGGCTGCGAGCTTCCATAAACTTTTGTTTATGGTAGAGCTAAGTTGCGTCACCCTCAATAGACCTATTGCTATATTACCCAAGCATCAAGAAGAATGCAAGGATTGGTGTTACAAGCGCCGCACGTGCTGGCCTCAGCAATAGTAAATTTTCTAAAGCAAAAACCTAAAACAAACTGTATCTTGCACGCGCGATCGTCAACGCTTTATTTTGGTTATTTACTTCGAATCTTTTATACGGAAAAGGCGTGCGCGTGTGGCGCGTGGAACACCGATCCCTGCATTATCCTTGATGCTTGGGTAATATAGCAAATGGTCTATTCGTGCTCGTGACAACATGGTAAATACGGCCTGGTTCACACATTTGCGTCGGTTGCGTTCACAGCGACCAAAACGACATCAACGACCGGAACACCGGGCACTCATGATTGCTTCACAAACCTCCTTGTTGCATCATTTTTCGTGTTCCATACCGGGAACAATTGTCTCGGTGACTTTGTCATTGCTGCCGTTTCGGTCGCTCTGAACGCAACCAACGCAACTGTCTGAACCAGGCTTACCTCCTATACACTGTTTCATTTTACGATCTCTTCGAGCGTCGACCCGTTCAACCGGAAGGTCACGTGACAGGTTCCGACGTCTTGTTTGGCTCCGAAAGTTCGTAACTAAGGCTAAGGTATACCAAGGTGAAACGGAGCATAGGGCAAAGTCTTTCGCGGCTTTGGCCCCACGCCCGTAGCATTTACATTGCTTAAGTAAGTGGAATACGGAGCTTAATTAGGTCCATCCGCCGCAGCCGTAAAGGTTTGTTCGCTTTAGTTTATTTTCCCGTGCGTACATTTCCCGATTTGGCGGGTTTTCCCGCAACAAAATCCCATGTTGTTGTTTTTTATTTTTTTATTAGGCTTGGAGTTTGCGCCCGCGAGGATTAATTCGTGCGCTTCAACACGCGGCGGTCCTTTGTGGCGGCGGCAGTGGAAGCGTTAGGGCAATTAGCCTGTGGATTATTAGAATTAGGAAGCTCGGCTCTTTTTTTTTTTTTTAATACGTTTTAGACAAGTTTTTTTTTTCTTCTTTTATATAAGCTTTTATACAAATATGTTTTCAGAAATTAAGCTATTAGGAAAAAGCAAATCGAAGGGGGATCGGTGGCCGAGTGGGCTGTGTATATGAAGGCACTCTAGAGTGGGCTAGCGCAAACCAGCTTACCGCTCATTCACACTGGAAGCGGATCCGCGTTCGCAAAGCGGTTGCGAACGCGGTTGTATAAAGATCCAGTACAATTGCACGCGCACTCGATGTCATCGAGTGCGCGTGCAGGATTCGAACCTGTGCGGGGAGACCCCAATGGATTTCTAATCCATCGCCTTAACCACTCGGCCACGACTGCGGGACGAGTAGGGGGCTCTGAGATGTGGTAGTAACTCGGGGGGTGGTGGTGTCATGGATGAAACGTTGCATGTAGCCGCTCAACGTCTATACAGGAGAGGGCGCTGCGGTCAAATGCGTATATAATCACGTTAAACTTTGCATGCATTGGCTCATCGTTTATAGACGAGAGGGCGCTGCGGTCAAATGCTCAAATGTGTATATAACCACGTTCCATACCCCACATTCTCTTTCTGACATGGATGAAAACGAACGAAAGGCTCGGCATGCTGCGGCTCAGCGTCTGCGCAGACAAGCACCACCAGAGCTTCGCCCCAATCAACATCATTCACCACGTAAAATTGCAATCAATTTTTTTTTTGAGATGCAGTTTTAGGCGCTTTTTTCCGGTTTGAGCGGCAACGCCGTCGCCGTCGACGTAACCGGGCGTTGCATTAGGCACGTTTCCCATAATGACGTCACGCGTGAGGTGACGTGTGACGTCAAGAGGGTTGCGAGGGTTACCCTCACGAGGGTTACCAGGGTCACCCTCACGAGGGTCATGAAAGTTACGAGGGTTATCCTCACAAGGGTCAACAGGGTTACGAGGATTACCCTCACGAGGGTTACCCTCGGGACGTCACACGTGACGTCACGTGTAACGTTATTATAGAAAACACGCGACGTATGACGTCACGTGACGACACACGCATCTAGCATTGCCAATATTTCCGCTAAATGTAGCGGGGAAGGAAGAGGGCATACCCTCCCCTCCGTACCCTCCCGTCCTCCTCCTCAAGAAGTTACAAAAAATTGTATACGTCCTTAATTTTTTTTCTTTCTCTTTATTTTATTTCGGTGAGCTTTCTCGGACTTGGAAAACATTTTAGCGCTCAAACACAAGGACAAGTAGAAGAGAAACAGACACCACAGCTTTCTCGGGGTCGAGGTCGAGGTCGAAGCTACAAGCGCGAGCATATGACCCTGAACAGTGCTTGCACTGCACGAGCGCGCGGGCTTCACAGGGACGCTGAGAGCCCGATGCTCGCTGTTGTAACTTCTGTCACGCTCACGCTTAAAATGAAATAGAGTATAGGGTGTATTCACTGGCGGCCATATCCGTGTGCGCTAATGCTGAGCACGTGCTGATGGCTAGCTTCCAGTTATTTTGCAACGTGCACCCCGTACCATCAAGATTGCCGGTCTTGGCAGCCTATTAATGTGAGCTCGTTCTGAGCATGCGCTCTAAACAGTGACCTCAAATATGGCGGCCAGTGAATACGCCCTATAGTGTGGTCATTCACGAGGAAGCCGCAGCAAGACGCTACTTTTCCATCTTCTCCCTAGAGAGCCTGGAGTTCAGAGAGGAGTAACTCAAACCATGAAAGCGTTTCCACTTTAGCTGGCGGACGCTTTTCCGGTGCAGATTCATCAAACGTGCCCATGCGTTGCGTAGTCGCGTGGTGAGAAGGACAGAGGGCTATGAAGCTGGGCAAAACTTGAAGTCGCTTGGTAGACGATCGCCGCTCTCTCCTCGTCCTCGCAGCTCGTATTGCAAACGCGGCCCATATACCACGTGACCCCGATCTTGGAAACACTGCTCCGTCCCGTTATGCCTCGCTCCCGGAGTTACGATGCGGCAGTTACCGTGGCGCCAGAGACGGCGGTGCTGCGATTGCATCTATACTAGCCGCGTTCGATTTACTTACTTCTCGTGTACCGGTGCAGAAGAGTGTAGGGCGGTGGACTTCCGGTCGTATCTAAATACACCTACCGGAAGTACACTGCCGTACACTTTTGTGCACTGGTGCAGGAGGTGCAAGTTAATCGAACGCAGCTACTGGTGGTCACATCAAGAAAAAAAATGAAGCTTTGCTCATTATTTAGGCGCTGCGCGAAGTAGTTCTTACAATATTTGGTTGTCGAAGGAAGGAACAATTCTTTAGGCGTTTGAAACGTGTACATCTTGATAAAGGAACATAAAGCTAATCTGGGATACACCTACATGGATCGTGATTCAACGCGTGAAAGGGGAAGGTAGTAACGTTCTGCAAGGAGCCGGACTTTTTTTCACTACGGTTCTCGAGGTGAATATGAGTCTCGACGTTGTATCTGCTTTGTCACCATTGCACCTGCCAAAATAGTTTTAAAGAAAAGGATTTTTGTTTTTGTTTTGCTTTTCTATTTTACCGGGACGTTTGTGACGTCAAACAGATTAAGCATTCCAAAGTGACATCAGAATCACGCTCCGTAGGGGTACAGTCTCAATGGCATAAATGCTGTCCACACCTTCTGCCACTGAGCCCGCGTGGCTATTGTAGAGCATGATACCTATCACCCTTCCCATTGTCTGGACGAATTAAACGAAGATCAGTGATTTGTGTTCCAAGTGGAATGCGGTGCAGTATGCACTCGGGCACACGTCTCTGGCGGCGGTGCGTGCGGCGTGTTTACGTCTGTGCGAGTCGCTTCCGTTGGGTCCTTCCGCAATGGAGTTGTCCTTCGGCCGTGGAAATTCTCTCGCTGCAGGCATGACTCAGGGCCGGGGTCGCCTCAGCGCCTTGAAGTCCCCGTGTCTTTCTATTTGTGTCGCGGCTGGCGGCGACGGGACCGCCTGCTGCCCGGTCTCGCGTGCCGTTGGAATCTGTTTGAAGGGTCGAGGTTTCACGTGGACGTGCCACACTAAGGACACACTTTACGCATTTTGTTTTCCCTTCTTTAAAGTAAGAAAAATGACATAATTGACAAGTTGGGTTTTTACATAAATTGGTTGTAAGAAACTGAAACGTGAGATAAATAACGTGTGGGGAAAGATTAAAGTGACCGTCGAACAGAATTCGACACTGGGAAAAGACTTCATCGTTCATTGCTTAAAGTAAAAAAAGAAGAAAAAAAGGCTGTATTTACAGGTTTTGTTTTCACATGAGGTTATACGAAACTGAAGGTAAGTAACGGGCGGGGAAACGTTAAAGAAATTGTGAAATAAAATCTGACAGCGTGGAAACACTTTACTCACGTTGTTGTTTATTTTTCGAAGGTTTAGGAAACAAAACAAAAACAACAAAAAACAGGCTGAATCAACAAGGTTTTTTTCACATAAACTGTTTATAAGAAGTTCAGGGCAGTGGTAAATAATTAATTTAAGAAAGGTTAGGGGAACAGTGAAATGGAAGCTGGCGGCAGGCAAGTTTTCATCTCACGCGTGCGATAATCTGGTTATCATTTCACAGGGGCCCCCACGTGACGTTTCGTGTTCCAATGTGGCTGTTAAAAAAAACGACATTTTTTCTAGGCATTTTTTTTTTGTGTTCAATATATCGGGAGTTTGATTGAACAAAATTTCCGTAGCTTTTGTGTATTCCTTCCGGTTGAGGAAGAAAGAAGGGAGTTGTCGAGGCGAATGACTAAGTGCCTCAACAATGCGCTTAAAAAAAAGAAAAATAAAGTGTGTAAGCAAGCATTGACTGGTGTTCCATGCTTCAACTACGTGAGTTTGTGTTATGCTAAAAACACGATCCGTAATATTAAAAAAAGTATGGCCCCTCTTATAAGATAAAGACTAATCGCACCTTCAGATGAACGTTTCATGAGAGTTTCGAAAAGAGACCCTCTAGGGTTTAGAAAGCGGTATCTGCTCGAAACGTTGCAGCTTTTAAACAGTACGTTTGACAGTACGCATGTTGGACTTGTATGTAACCAATATGTTGTTTAATAAACATTATATAACTTGTTACTTTTTTGTAAAAAAAAAACGCCTTAGAAAAAGTGATGATCGCGTTGGTTCGAGCAGACGCTTACACTTTGCCAAGCCCGCGCCACCAAACGCAGAGTGATAAACAAATACTGTAAACGATGAGAGAATCTTTGCGGGCAGAAACTGAGGAAGAGGAGGATATGAGAGCGCGTGGAGGCATCAGAACACCGACCTCTGGTTGGAATAATTAGTGGACAGACACAAATCTATCTGCCCCTTGCCTCCACTGCACTCGTCGAACGCGTTAAAACGTGGAACGCCAACGTCCGGCGTTTGTCGTTCGCGTTCGAACGCTTCCAAACAGTGCAGTGAAAAAAGAATGCCTTTTTTCTCCGCGGGACTGGTAGAACGCGTTAAAATTCTGAACTCCGCCGTCCGGCGTTTGGCGTTAGTGTTCGAACGCATTCAAACAGTGCAGTGGGGGCAATGGCAGCTAGCTGTGCGTTTGCCCACTAATCATTTCAACTAGAGCTCGGTGTTCCGAAGTCCTTGCGCGCTTTCGTCTCCTCCTCTCCCTCAGTTTCTACCTGCGTAAACAAAGTTGAAGGTTGGTCGAGCTAATACACAACACACGTACAAATAAAAATAATCAAAGCTGCACGCAAATAGAGAGAGGCGCTCGTGTTGTGCGCATCGATAACTCTCGTCTGGGTTCGGCTTTCCCGCATTCAGGTGAGTGCCGTGGCAAAGTGCTATTGCCGGTGGCCCTATGTATGCCCAGTTTCACGATAACTTGGCGAACTGTTGAGGCTGAGTGAGGTTTCCCGCGATCCAATAAAAGCGTCGGAGCAAAGCACGTGACAACTCCGTAATTAACAAAAACGCTCTCGTAACGTGGTGTCACGTGCCTCGCTCCGACGCTCTTAGTGGATCACAAAAGCCGTAGGCTCCACAGTTTGCCAAGTTATCGTGAAACTGAGTACGGCTGCCTGTCGACGGTATCTCTACAGAACTGTCACATGATTAACACATTTCCAACTTCCACACACAGACTGAGTTGTATTCATTAACAGATTATTGAATGCAGGGCGTGGCCTATTTTGATGTTTAAGCTTCCAGCTTTCTGATTCGTTCCTTGGCCTTGTTATCGGGTAATATCGCGATCTGATTGGCTGCGGAGAGATAATAACCTGGGACTCGCCGCGCCCTCCATTTCTTAAGCTTTCAGTTAAAATACGCTTCGTGTTTTCTCGTACTAGATGCGCGATAATTTTACCCTTTAAATTTGCTATGCGAAAAACAATACCGATGCAGAGTAGCCGAGTATAAGCGGCTGCTTCCTTTACGCGAATGGACATTTTAAGGCGGTATATTTATAGCGCCAACGAACCTTAGGAGGTAGGTAAGCACGAAACGTGTAGGTCGATCAGTTCGTAACCGCTAAACGATCTTTAAAAATTAAAGAAGAAACGGCAACAGGTCAGAGGGATTGAACCCCGGTCACCGGCGTGGAAGCCGAGTGCGCTGCTGACTGAGCTATGAACCCAGCACGCAGGAACGGGAAGTGCAGAAGCAGGTGACGTGACAAAGTGCGTGGAGCGGAGAGATGTGGAAATGACAAGAAAGAGAGGAGCAGAAACAGGTGGTATAAAAAGAGCACGCGGAACGAGGAGAAATGGAAAGGGCAGGAAAGCGCTCTTCTCCTCTCTTAGTGACCCGGAAAATCCAGGGCAAAAACTATCTAGCCGGGTGGTGTAAAAGGGAAGCGCGCGCAGCGTCACGAAGAGACAATGGTGTGATGTAATTTGTTTTCTTACAAAATCCCGCCCTAGGCACCACCTAAACACAAAGCACCAAAGATCCCAGGCATTGAAATCCTGCGCTAGGACGTCGAAATACTAGTACACACGAGCTATGATTCTTCTAGAAGCTGTTGATTTAGCGCGCACAAACATTTGGAGCGGACCGACCCGCTCGCACAACAAGTCGTCCTGGAGACTGCAGTGCGGGCAGCACAGGCTCGGAGCGGCCATTGAAGCTGTTGCGGGGTCTAAAAATCGCACCAACGAGTGACGCAACTCAGCAAACTAAACATGCGGGGGAGAAGGAAAAAAACAAAAACGAGCGGCGAGCGGAGTTGGCTGGTTCTGCTCGAAGGTGACTCGAGCGTCGCGTCGCCTTTTCCGAATGCGCACGTCGGGCCAGCGCGCTTCCGGGAATTCTCTAAATTTGCCGGGCCGTTCACGAGCACGTTGCGGCGACTGCGCACTGCCCACCCAGGAAACGACGGGAGCCAACTTTCAACAAGGAAACGGCACTCCGGCGAACGCTTTCTGGAAAGCGGGGGCGGGGGTGGAGACGCGAGTCACCGGCTCCCCGCTCTCTAGAACGCATCGATGTCTACACGCGCACACAAGGATATAGACAGGCACACTACTCTTTTAAAAATGTCTGCGCGTCTACTTGCCCACAAAACACTCGAAGACCCAATCTTTACGATCTAAGAAATCAGCTCAGCGAATGATGAGGCGGAACATCTGTTTAGACCTCAAAATTAAGTCTGCGCTGTGGCATTACGCAATGCAAGCATGACGCTTTGCACTGCGCAATGCCACAGCGCAGACTTCATTTTTTTGTCTAAACCAGGGGTGCACAACATACGGCCCGCGGGCACTTTCTGTGTGGCCCGCGGCCCGTGGCCCAGCTGAGCGCAGAAACCGCTCACCGTGTCATTCAATGCACTGCGGCCGTTGACTTGGCAGAAAGCATCCGAACCCGTTGACCTACTTTTCTCAGAGTCCCCTTTTCCGGGGGAAAACTCCGTTTCCTCAGTTCAAATATTCCCTCTCCACTAGACCCACAGAAAACAACAATACAAAAGCCTGTACAGCCATCCAGTGCGTTGTTATGACCCCTAACAGCGTCCCTCCCTTATCCTTGTTCCAGTTCTTCTTCATCCCGTTTCCTCCTCCCTCTCTCCACGGAGGCTACAGCCCTCTCCCCTCATGTTGGGACATGATCAGTGACAGCTGGTTCCAGATAGGGAAAAGCTAGTCGTGTCACGCTTGGAATATGAGTGCACTTCCAAAGAAGAGAAAATCGACCAGCAGGGCCGGAAATTCAACCAGGAGTGGACATGGAGGTACTTTTTCATTGAGAACGCATTGAAGTGCTTATGTCTTGTGTGTCGAGAATCTCTCGCGGCTCCTAAAGAATACAACGTTCGACGCCACTACGAGACCAAACATGCCCGCGACTTCAGCGCTCTTTCGGATTCGGAGAGAAAAACAAAGTCAGAGGACTTAAAACAGAATTTGCTTGCTGAGCAAAGCATTTTTACGAAAGCAAAGAACACATCTGAAGCAGCCACGCGGGCGTCTTTTCAGATATCTCGACAGATCGCTCGTTCAGGTCGTTCGTTTACTGATGGCGACTTCATCAAGGAATGTCTTATGATTGCTTCTGAGGAGATGTGCCCGGACAAGAAGTTGGTTTTCCAAAACCTGAGCCTATCAAGAAGGACAGTACAACGACGTGTGCATGACATTGCCAACGACCTATCAAAACAGCTGGAGAGGAGTTGCAGTCATTTTGTCTACTACTCTCTTGCCTTGGATGAGAGCACAGACATCAAAGACGCAACACAGCTGCTTGTTTTCATCTGTTGTGTGAATGAAAACTTCGAAGTGACTCAGGAGCTGGCAGAGCTTTGCACAATGCACGGACGGACTACGGGAGAAGAGATCAGCAAGGAGGTCAAAGACGTCATCGAGAAGCTCAAGCTATCATGGGAAAAACTCGCAGGTGTCTGCACCGATGGAGCCCCAGCCATGATGGGAAAGAGAAACGAAGCCGTTGCCTTACTTCAAGCGTTCAGTGGTGTAGAACTGAAGCAATATCACTGTGTGCTTCACCAGGAAGCACTCTGTGCCAAAGTGATGAAGTTTGACCATGTGATGAAGGTCGTGACTTCGGTTGTCAACTTTATACGTGCTCGGGGATTGAAGCACAGGACATTTCAAGAGTACCTGAAAGAAATGGAGAGTGAGCACATGGACATCCCGTATCACACTGAAGTTCGCTGGCTAAGCCGTGGGAATGTTCTGAGTCGCTTCGTCGCGCTGAAGGCCGACATCATCGCTTTCTTGCAAGAGGAAGGGAAACACATACCAGAGCTGGAGGAAGAACAATGGTCGTGGGATCTGGCATTCTTCACCGATATTTCAAGCCATCTGAACACGCTTAACATTGCTCTCCAAGGAAAAGACCATCTCATTTCGGACATGGTGAGCGCGATCTTCGCGTTCCAAGGAAAGCTGCGCCTCTTCAAATTGCAGCTTGGGGTTGGAAGCATAGTTGGCTTTCCAACCTGCCAGAAGCTCTTTCCCACCGGCGAAAATCGGAAGACGGTAGCTGCGACGTACGCTCCACAGGTTGAGTACCTGCTCTCCGAGTTCCAGCAAAGATTCAAGGCATTCGAAAGTGAAAAGAGTAACTACGATTTGTTCCGCAATCCGTTTTCTGTCGTACCGGAGGACACAGGTCCGACGCTGCAGCTGGAACTCATCGACCTCCAGTGCTCGCCAGAACTCAAGAGTATGCATCGTGAGTCTCAGCTGCTTGACTTCTACAGAGGCCTTGACAGGAGCAAGTACGGAAACCTTGTGGACCACGCATTGAAGCTTGCATCACTTTTTGGGAGGACGTATGTCTGTGAGCAGACGTTCTCACTGATGACTCTCAACAAGAACCGTCTTCGATCTTCTATGACGGACATGACACTGCGAGATGTGCCGAAGACGGCCACCAGTGCGATGATGCCGGATATTGAAAACCTGTCTGCAGCAAAAAGGTGTAACGTGTCACACTAGGTGCGGCCCGCGCAGTTTCCAATAAACAATTTTTGGCCCACGTCATTTTTGAGTTGTGCACCCCTGGTCTAAACGGATGTTCCGCCTCGTCACTCGCTGAGCTGATTTCGTAGATCGAAGAGATTGGCTCTTTGAGTGTTTTGCGGGTAAGTATGAGCGCAGGCATTTTTTTTTCTTTTTTGGAGAGTAGGCTGTCGTCGGCGTCCAGTATAGTAAAATCGGGTGGCCTTACGAGTACATCTAGTTCGCTACGGCTCTTGGCAGGCACGTAGCCAGGATTTTGTTTCAGGGGGAGCCGCCCATGACAAAATGCTGTATGAGGGGAGGGGAGAGGAAGCCCCAGCAAAAGGGAAGATTTCGGGGGGGGGAGGCGAGCCCCATGCCTCCCCCCTCCTGACTACGTGCCTGGCTCTTGGTGCGGACCCGCTTCGTACGAAACGACAGCGACGCCAAGTCTACAGCACTCAACGAAGTCTTATTTTTTCTTCTTTTTTTTTTTACGGCGATATTTATTAGCGAGGTTTCGCAGCTGATCCCGTGCGTGTTTTGTGTCTGGATGCGGTCGTGGCCCGCTAAAGTTGGCGGGACAATTGTTTGCGCTAAATTCAGCGGAGGACGTTTACAGTGTCACGTGACGTCATGTTAAGTGTACTTCGCGAGTTTCTTCGCTATATTAAGCGGAGAAATGTAATGTAGTGGCAAAGTTTCTTCGCTAAACTTAGCGATAAATTTCTCCGCCATATTTACCGCGAATTTTGCGTCACGTGACGTTACGAAGCCTCGTGTGACGTCTCAATGTCACGAGATGTCAAGGCGACACGCCACCTCACGGTGTTACGTGAACACCATCCGCTAAATGTAAGCCCGGCAGTGTTGCAGCACGGCAACAAACAAAAAACTCTGGGCCGCGCGCGCGCGTGTGTGCGTGTGTGCGTGTGTGTGTGTGTGTGTGCGTGTGCGTGTGCGTGTGTGTGTGTGTGTGTGTGTGCGCGCGTGTGTGTGCGTGTGTGTGTGCGCGTGTGTGCGTGCGTGCGTGCGTGCGTGCGTGTGTTTGTGTGTGCGTGTGTGTACGCGTGTGTGCGTGTGCGTGCGTGTGTTTGTGTTCGTGTGTGTACGCGTGTGCGTGCGTACGCGCGTGTGTGTGCGTGTGCGCGCGCTCGTGTGTGCGTGTGCGTACGCGCGTGTGTGCGCGTGTGTGTGTGTGTGCGCGCGCGTGTGTGCGTGCGTGCGCGCGTGTGTGTGCGTGCGCGCGTGTGTGTGCGTGCGTGTGTTTGTGTGTGCGTATGTGTACGCGCGTGTGTGTGTGCGTGCGTGTGTTTGTGTGTGCGTGTGTGTACGCGTGTGCGTGCGTACGCGCGTGTGTGTGCGTGTGTGCGCGCGTGTGTGTGTGTGCGTGCGTGTGTTTGTGTGTGCGTGTGCGTACGCGTGTGTGTGTGTGTGTGCGCGTGTGTGTGTGTGTGCGCGTGTGTGTGTGTGTGTGAAGAACCTCTGCAATTTTTACGTTGCAACTGATTATACTGTCGCTTGCATTTTAAGAAATGCGGGACATTGCTTATTATATCTGCGCTTCTCGCTTCGTAATTTCTTCTTCGTCAGCGTTCTTATTGGTTCATGTTACGATGTCATTGGCAGTGGAACAAAAATAAGACGCTCGCGTCTCATCACGCCCTGCATTCCTTAAGCTGTCTGGCTGACTCCGCGACCAAGCAGAAAGAAAAACAGGCCGAAATTCAACTTTGATTCTGCGATTCCCTCCTGGCGAAGGGATTACCTGGATCAACGTAATCTCCGCGCTAACAAGCCCCGAGATTTTAGGAGCAGCGGGGCCGCCGAGCTCGCCCCCTTCCCCCGTTCCACAGATAATCCCAGTCTCTCGTTATAGTGGTTTGTTGGGCTAGCTCCTTCGCAGAGGGGCAGGAGAAGGAGCTCTCACTCTCCTCATACCACGAAAAGAGGGGAAACGGCGCACGATGGCGCCGAGTTTTGGTCGGCGCTGCGAGCGCAGACCTCAGTGTGGCCCCATTAATCACCTCATAATGGTTTGTGTTAAGAGTGCGTTGTACCATCGTATTTTAATACTGTTTTTTTTTTTTATTAACTTTCCGGTCTAAAAACAAAACAAAAAATTGGGGTGTGTGTATGTTTATACAGCCTAGGACTTTGTCTCAACGTGCGACTTGTCATTCCGGTTTAGAGTAGTAGGCGAGGCTGTGTACATACTCCGTTTCGCACCAAGTCCGAGCGCAGCTGATGCCACGATCCGATGGTACCAAACAAACAGCGCCAAAAGGCGCAGGTCGTCTCTGTGCATTTGCCATTTGCTATATTAACGGCTAAACCAACCACGCTCAGAAAAAGCACAGGATCACGGCGCATTCGCTGTCTGTGATTGAACTGAGTCGGTGATTGCGAAGGAACAAAGGCGAAGAGCGCCCTGACGATGCACTTGTGGCACTGCTTGGTTGGCTCTATCGGATCGTATTTGCGGCGACTTGGCTGGAAACGGAGTATATAGCCTCGGAACGGTATTGTAGAAAACAAAAAAGCACCCGTGACAAACACACACAAAAAAAGCAGTGATGCAGTTGTGTTGCATAGCCTCACTGACAACAATTCGCATACAGCCCTCCTTTGCCACTGACACTGCGTGCTCATAAGAGAGTGATAAAGATTGCCCATCTCATTGAAATGTCGCGTGTATCGCGGGGCAGCATACGCATACGAGCTTCCGAGATTGGAGCATAGAGTTATTACAATAAACGCTAGAGGCTCAGCTGGCGCTAGTGTCTACGGGACTTCCGGTTGCAAATTGAAGCAGACAGCATGCAGTCCACTTTTCCAGTCTTCCTGTGTATTCCTATGGGAAAACGCGCGTGAATTTTGTCTCTTCACCGGAAAATAACACGAATAACTTTTGTTATTTCGGTTGTACCGGATAGTATGTACATTTATTAATATTGTGAAAGTGTAATGGCTTTAGTTACAGCATTTTTCTTTACCGCTGAACGATGTTAAACTTCGCTATATTTCAGGCCCAAACCTCTGTTCCATGGCAGGTATGTAGAAACGAGCGACGATACTAAGCAAAATAACGATCGAAAGGAATGTAGAGTGTGTTCAAAGTTCGCCAGCATTCCGTTGGTGCTTATATATTGCTAACATGCCCGTCCTGTCACTATATGAAAATGACCCCGTCGTGTATCTTTACAAGTAATACAAAAAAAACGTTCGAAACGTAAAGAATAAAGTACGTGGGCTACGAAAGGTGTGTTTTCTCACTATTTCCTATGTCAGGCAGTTTTTATCGGGCACCTGTTCTCTGGCTTCTCTCTATTTGCAAAGGTTTGGAGGGTGCGGGTGATGATTTGAACGCAGAACAAGCATAATAAAGCAGTACTTATTTATTGAAAATCGAACTATGTTACGTGACTTTCTATTTATTTTGATCGTCTTCAAGCACAAGGAGTTACTTATCCAGTGTTACTGCGTAGTTCTTGCCGTCTCTCTCGGTTTTCCACATGTACTTCGTTCGTTTGGCACGTATATCCCCCATACTGGAAAGCGCCGACGCCGAGTTCGCGCTAACAGTGTCCGACAGTGCACAGAAATACATGTACGAAGCGGTTTTAACACCGTTTTTCATGCCACGCTTTTAAAATAAAAACGCCGTAACTGACCAATTATTTCCTCTGCGTGACTGGGAAATGTTCCAATGTGCCTAGTACGTCCGAATTATTCGTGATATTTGCTCTTATAATCGAGCGCAGAGAGGAAATTCACTAGCTTTTTTCAATAGGAATGCATTACCGGAAGTCAATTTCCGACTGCTTGCTGTCTGCTTCAATTTGCAACAGCACACTAGCGCCAGTTGAACCTCTAGCGTACATTATAATAACTCTATGGATTGGAGGGCTCTGTAGCAACGCGATTTCATTTTAGC
This sequence comes from Ixodes ricinus, assembly GCA_037355805.1. NCBI lineage: Eukaryota > Metazoa > Arthropoda > Arachnida > Ixodida > Ixodidae > Ixodes > Ixodes ricinus. Next base: position 209,784 of record JAZHYW010009748.1, read on the forward strand.
CCACAACGACTTTAGGGGGGGCCAGAAATATTGCGCGCAGTCACACCATACGTAGTCCGCGGGCTCACAATGCGCTCAGCATTATAGCGAACAAACGAACAAAAAAGTCACGGGCGTTTCGCGTTGGCAACATTGTGACATGGTGGCACCTCCGAGATTGGTTTGCCAGGGGCGACCCGCCTCGGTGACCAGAGAGCCTTTTGTTGCTCGCGTGCTTCCCCCCGCGGCGTCGGGGGAGACGCCTGGAGAAGCAGCTCATTATCAGTCGCTGGCGTTCATAGTCACGCGCTTCCCTTGTTCCGTCTCGGCGGGTTGCCACCACCAGCTCCGGGACCCCGTCGTTGTCGTCGTCGCCGCCCGATTCTCCAACCGCCGCCTCTTTTAATTAGGCCTGAGGACCTTTTCTTTCCGCAAAACGAGTTCTTGTCGTATAACGAACGTTACCTATAACGAATTTTACTGTACAACGATTTTTTGCTGTATAACGTATTTTTGTCATATAATGAGCTTTTGCCATATAACGAATTTTTTACGTATGAGGAATTCATGCCGGATAACGAATGGTTATGCTGCATAACGAATTATTTTGGTAAAAATAAATGTTTGCTGTGTAATGAATGCGTGTGGTAAAACGAATTTTCGCGAGGTAACGAAATTGTCGCGGGGAGGCTAAGGGTGTGTGGCAGCCGACGTTGCGTAGCGAAACTAAGAAGTTCATAATGCATCGGCTGCTGCTCCGAAACTTCCAAGAGGTCCTCATTTTTTAAGTTCTTACTGCCAGCTTCTTCGACGTTCGCAATTTGTTTGACTTAGGAACCAATTAGGCTTACGTGGGGAAAGAGCTCGTTGATTACTCCGGAGTGAAGCGAACAACAAGGGAGTTCTCGCTCGCTTTGATGGAATCATCTTGTTAAGAAAGTGCCGAACAATGACGAGTAGTGAAAAAACTTTCCCAACCCCTCTTGTATATCTATTTTACGTTTGCTGCGATAAAGCTCCATATTCCACTCGTAGCTGTTTTTGCTAACGTCTGCGTTATGTCTTCGCCAGAAAGCGAAAATTCTAACTTGATTGCACGGCACCCTTAATTCGATTACTGTCCGTGCCCAGGAGACCTGCTGGCCTGTCTTGATGGCACACTACTTTCTTTCCCCATAAGTTTTGACGTTCCTTCGTTGAGCGTAATAACTCGGAGTATTTCAGACGCTGCACAAAGCTAATGGAATTAGCGGCTGCTTTTTGAGACTTCCTGCACCCGCAGCTGTGGAACCTTTTTTTATCAACTAATATGAACTGAAAACGTTTACGCACAAAGTTATTCTACTGCCTTTTCACGAGTGATACCTGAAAATTACAAATAGACGCGTTATTGAAGAAGATGAAGAAGATGGAATCACACCTTTAGAAGCCCCCGCTTTGTTGTAGACACGGAGATCCATGATATGCGCCCGGTTCGAATTGCATTTACGAACTATAGATGTCACTGACAGAAAAGCAGGACATAGCTTCATGTCCTCTCCCTTCTTGCTTCGTGATTCGTTCTGCGTTCTTATTGACCCGCAATATCATTGGATACTGCTCCTCTCGTGCACGTTCTCGTTGATATCTTTATTTTGTAACATGCATGTGTATGCTTTCCTGCTATGCACTTAGAACACCAATCATTAGCCTTCTCTAAATCTGGCCAACCAATTTGAAGGGTAATCGGTATCATATTCTCCTTTAACCATCTCGGCTCAGTGACAAAAGTGATGGATGCCTTATTTCTGCCACTGAAGGGCATGACCGTTGGAGTAGGATTACCGATAGCCTTTCTTATTGGTCGGACTAGGAAAAGAAAGGTTAACGATTGGTGTTAAGAGCGTATAGCGGTAGGATATTTATTGATTTATTGATTTATGCCTTGGAAATGACGTTGACGCATTTAAAGCATTGCATTTGTCTGATTTTACTTCGCTATTGATGGAAGCTGTTGCTCAAGAGGCATTTTTGGGATAGTTAATTTAAAGTCCTGTACCTTCTCGTATTCTTAGACCCAAAGAGCGTTTCCGGATAGCTCAATGTTAGACAATATTCGGAAAAAGAGCTCGTAATTATTACTAGCATTTTTTTTATTTAGGAACAAAATACAAGCTTATTATAATTTCTTTGTGTGAATTTTATTTTACATGTTTTCTTTTGCATACGACTGGTTTCACTGATTGTAAGACGCTGCCAGTCAAGCCCAACCTGGCTTAGGCAGGTCTGACTTCACACTCGCTTTGTTCATTTGCGATAAAATTATTATTATTATTATTCAAAAACTTCTTAGAGTTATGCCTATGTTTTATTTCGATGCATGTGTGTAAAAATAAACAAAAAAGCCCTAAACAATGGACAGTTCGACGTTCTTTTCTTTCTATTCGTGAAATGTCGGCTTGCCCAAGTCACAAGAACAAGATGAAATGTAGGTCCTGCACATTGCCACTAATGTTCTAGTTACTCTGGCACTCTTAACTGTCATGAAGTCAAGGACAATTGATTCAATCGCGACCGGCCGGAGTTATAAGGCGGCGCCAACTGTCATTGAGCCGCTAACGATCATTAAGTTCAACTGAGCTGTCGTACCACCTTATGATGTACCGCAGGAAAGGCTACAAGGGCGAGCTCCTTGCTCTAGGGCACATCTCGGCGGCACAAGCTCTCGTGCATTAAGGGCAGCTGCCAACGCTATGAGTTCGCGCCTCTAGCCTTCGCTGCGGTACAACATAAGGTAAAACAGGTTCGCCCCCAATAGACCATTTGCTGTATTACCCAAGCATCAAGGAGAATGCAGGGATTGGTGTTCCACGCGCCACACGCGCACGCCTTCCCCGTATAAAATATTCGAAGTAAATAACCAAAATAAAGCGTTGACGAACGCGCGTGCAAGATACAATTTGTTTTAGGTTTTTGCTTTGGAAAATTTACTACTGCTGAGGCCAGCACGTGCGGCGCGTGGAACACCAATCCCTGCATTCTCCTTGATGCTTGGATATACAGCAATAGGTCTATAGCGCTAAAGGAGGCGGCGTCCACCGCATCGTCGCCCATGGTCAGCGCCATCGAAGCACTTTTACTGCGGGGGATAGACCATTTGCTATATTACCCAAGCATCAAGTAGAATGCAGGGATTGGTGTTCCACGCGCCACACGCGCACGCCTTCCCCGTATAAAAGATTCGAAGTAAATAACCAAAATAAATCGTTGACGAACGCGCGTGCAAGATACCATTTCTTTTAGGTATTTGCTTTAGAAAAATTAGTACTGCTGAGGCCTGCGCGTGCGGCGCGTGGAACACCAATCCCTGCATTCCCCTTGATGCTTGGGTAATATAGCAATAGGTCTATTGGGGGAGGTATATACAAAGTATCGTAGCAGAAAATATTGTCGGAAGGGGTATGATTCGAGGCCAGAGCTGCCGCTAGAACGATCACGGTACGTCGCGGAAGCCAAAGCTGGGCGAGGGCGCCCATTGTAATGTCGGGGCCGATAAGGCTTTTGTTGCTTCTCCCTTGCTTGAATTCGTTTGAAACGTTCTGATTGTCGTTTCTTTACTCTAAAAAAAAAAAGAGGTTAGCTTTATTTTCCTTTAAGCGTTTATAATGAATGACAATTGTGCATATAATTCATTTGCATTGCTATTCCAAGAAAGATTATATGACATCAGTTTTGGTTTTGTTTCGGTTTCAACTGTGTCCCGACTCTCTTGACGCGCATCTCGGCAACTCTGGTTGTTAGGCCTATGTACCGTGTAACACCGGGCAACTTAGCTGAGCTGAGTTGGGAGATGTCAACGATTGTTAGCTGAATGAGCGTTGAGAACGTTAGTGTAACTAGGGTATAAAACAGGTATCTCAGTTGCACCTGCCTGCTTAAAAAGACATGTAAAAAAAAAAAAAAGAAGAAACGAACGAAGCACGAACATAGGCTTAGAGCCTTAAGGCTCGCTCAGATATGTGCAGCCGAGTACGACCGAGAGAGACAAGACCGGTTTTTAAGCCTCTTGTGACGTCTTAGGACCGGGTGCTCTGCTGCGGAGCTGTTCCTAAGACGTCGTAAGAGGCTTAAAAACCGATCATGTCTCTCTCGGTCGTATTCGGTTGCACATGTGTGAACGAGTCTTTAGACCAACGTTACTAGAACAACTCAGTTGGGAAACTGCCATAGGAGCCTGCTTTGGAAGAGTGGCTCCGATCCGTACTCGAGAACCGAACTAAACGCGATCACAACGCCGCCATTTCTCCCGCAGCGGCCACTCCGGGAACTGCACGGCTGCACGCGTCGGTTCAGATCGAGTCGCGCAAGGGCTGGTGGCGCCATCTCGCAGTGCCATCTCGCAGTAGCCCAATAAAGCAACTTTCATGTTTTGACTCCCCGCTAAAGGACGCCGCTGGAATCGTATTTAGTTCGGTCTCGGTGGACCCGAGCGGCCCGGTTTTAAAGGTGAGTTCCCCAACTGAGTGTTTTAGTAACGTTGGCTTAGACGCAAAGGTCGATTGTTAACCAATGGTTACTGGGAAAACTTTTCTTGAAACGACGAGTGCAACGCAACATACATTTGGCACGAAAGAGAGAGATTGCCGGTATTTCCTAGTTTTGTTGCGGAACTGCAATGCAAGGTTGGAATGAAAACCAGAAGTGTAATGTAATTTTCTTACGTAGTTTTTATCCCAACCTTAGAGCCCACGCTTGAAAGTTGGGATCCCAACCTTACAAGCTTACAGTTGATCCCAACAACATCTCCGCGCTAAATCTGTTCAGCAGTGTAGTGATTGTTTCAGAAAGGAGCCAATTGATTAACAATCGATGTTTGAGTATAGAAAAAAATAATGACTTGTCGTTTTGTTAAAATATCAAATAAATCCGATTTATTTTATTTATATCTGATTTATTTGATTTAAATCACCATTTATACTTAAAAATATTGATTCTTTATCACTATATGTAGTTTTAAATGTTTCAGATTGATTGATCAATCCATCCAATCACTTATAACAATTAAACTGTAACACAAGTACGGTTTAGTTAGCGAATTTCTTATTGATGTAAACCCAGTCAAACTAAAAAAAAAAGGCTTAATTTTTAGCTAGTTGAAAAGCTTAAATATTTTTGCTTTTGTTTCTCGTTCTGATTTGCATGAAATATATAGGATGTTGCGTAACTGACAAACGAAGTGTAAGGTAAAAAGAAAAGCTCGATGATCCTATTTTCTCTGAAGAGCGCTGTTTTTCGCTCGTGTTCAGACCGATATAAATCTTCCTTGCTTGATGATTCCTTTGATTTAAATTCCAAACAAATCCGCATGGAAAGCATCGAATGATAAAGAAACGGTAAATAAAAAATATATATATATTTCGGGATTCTTTTTGTGAGAAATTTATTTATTGAAATCATCATAGTAAAACTGCTCTGATTTAAATCCCGATATAAATCGTTACTTAAATCACAATGTAAATTGTTAACGATTTATATGATCTTTATTTTTATTCTCCACCCTGGCCCGAGCTTATGCTCGTATTATTTCTGCTCTACATTTGGTTTCTGCACTTCGAAGAATGGCATAATGCCGCTTCTTTCTCTCTCCTTCTCTCTTTGCTTTTGTTTCCTCTTTGCCATACGGTTATATATGGGGGCTTTGTTGGCCCTAGTGTGAGATATTTATAGCGAGGTAGTCGCGGCACGTAACCCATGGGCTCACCTACTGAGATATTTAGGGGCATCGTTCTGGGAGATGGGAACGTTAGAAATGTCCAGATCGATGACGTCTCCGCCAAAAGGACCTCTCGCCCTTCGTTTTGATTCCTTCCGTTGGCGGATTATATTGCCTAAAATTTTTGATGGGAGAATAAATATTTAAAAAGTAAACTAGCTAAGCATGATAATACATTGTTCCATAGAAAGAAAATGTTAATTTGGTATTAGTAAAGAAATACGAATTATGCTGTGGTCAACATTTCCCCGCACTTCAATTTCGTTGCAGACTTCAGAAATATTTTCTTTTAATTATATTTATATTACTACTAATTATATAAGCAATGCCTCCATATGAATCGGTTGCTTTAATAATAATTCATGAAGGAAAAACGTCGTACAGAGAAAATAATGATTTCATTTCATTTTGATAGAAGAACACCTTTTAGATTCACTCAGCCATAAGTAAAAAGCCACAGGTGCTTCGGTAGTCATCGGAATTGCGTTCTACGGACATCATTATGTTTTTAAGCAACGAACGCATACATTAAATGACTCGTTCATAATTCAAAGCTTTTGAATCCTGCGCTGTCATTGCATGTGAGGTGATTGAGGAAAAAATGGTGGTGGGGGGCGAGGGTCAGGGGCAGATTTATGGTTGTTTTTATATGGGGTATAACTATGTATGGGGCACGTGCCTTTACGTGGTTACGATCATGTAACCCTAAGTGGTTTCGTGATCACGTAACTTCACGTGATCACGTAAACTTCTTCCTGCACCCTCCCCTCCTCCTTCGTACCCTCCTTCTCCAAATACTTCCTTCTCCTCTTCCGCACCTCCCCTCCTCTTCCTCCGTACCCTCCCTCCTCCTCCTGCATACCCTTCCCTCCTCCTACCCTCCACTCCTCCTCTGGTTACGCTGACGGCGACGCCGACGCCGACGCCGCAAAACACGCGAACGAGCGCTTAAGAGCTGCGCTCTAAAAACAAACCAGTGTCGCCACAGGCCAGGAACGTGGATTGAAGAGCTCACACGAGAACGAACGCTACACTGTACGCGCTTCGCTTCGACCTCACAGGCCAGCGCCATGTTGGGGATCGCGACTGCTGCGCCGCGACTCGGTTCTGAAGCGACGCTTGAGAGTTTCTGTACTCTGGGAACATTCAGTGACTCTAGTTGTAAATACATGTGGCGAAATAATTTTTGGCTATAGTATCCGCCGTGGTATATCTCACGCAAATCTGTCCTGTCAGAAGAGGTATGCATGGTTCGATATTTCAAACGGTGAGTATCCGCATTTAGACACTTGGAGCGTGCAGTGAGACACAGTCTAAGGAAAAAGAAGATTTAATTGCAAGATAAACGTCAAAATGGCAAATGTCCGTCCTGATTTTAGACATTATGACCTGATCAGAATGCATCGAGGCTTCCAATGTTTTCTCTATTTGTTCTCTCTGGACAACACACAGTTCTTGAAAATTTAAAAATTTTCGCGTCATCGCGCGCTACCTTTTGACGATAGATTTCGTATGTTTCGGTGCGGGGAGACTCGTTTAAACACAAAATGTATTTTATGAGTTGTTTTCTATGAGAAAATTGTCGTAAACGAGCGTTATGAACGAATGACACGCTGAGAGCGCTACAGACGTTAAGGTTACATATGTATAAAGATTATATATAAAGTAGATGGTTGAGCGTGTTGGGTTCTAATTTATAACGAAAGTCGAAAGGCCTGTGTTGCCTGTTTGTCTTCAATGTCCCTCTTTCGTTGTCGTAAATAATATATATAAAGTTCGAGCCCCCGCGGGACTCGAACCTGGGTCCGGTGCGGTGGCAGTACGTACAAATCTGCTTTACTGGAGTTTTACTTAAGCCTACATGCACCATGTCCACGCAATCATGGGGGAAAAATACTGAATCACTTTACAGTCACTAAGCCCCATGCTAACTGACCCAGAAACACAGATTCGGTTGAACCAGGCGTCGGACCACCCTTGGAAGCGCTTGTATATATGATCGTATTATTTGTGATTGATGAATCTAATAAATCACAATCACGAACTCGTAGGATGTCTGTGCTGGGGTCATCGATGTTCCTGGACGGTCTTTTGTCTCTAGCATTCAACACGCAGTTGAAAACTCCAAGGATAACTTTAAATCTTGTGTCCACATGCATTCGCATTTGATTGAACAAGTGTTTTCATTGCATCGCTTCGTTGTACGCATATACAACAATTGTGTGCCAAGGTATGTATGTTTTGGATAAGTACTTAAGCGACCATAAGGCATAAATAAGCCTTCCAGCGTCTAGACCTTCAAGCACACTGCACATCTTATATTTAAGATATTTTTAAACAGACAAAAAACGAAAGAAAACCATCCAGAAGAGCAATCAATTGCTGAAAAGGGAAACACATCATATGAGTTTGTTCACACACGGTTAGCCGAAAACAATATTTTCTTTCCTTTTTTTTCTGCAATTTTTGTTTCTTGGAGGGTCACTGTATGTCACAGTCGCACTTCTCTAGCACAGCTGGTCTGGCAGGGTAAAGGATTTTATTTGAATTCAATCGTGTTTGCGAGAGCGGCAGGTTTTAAATGGCATTAATAAAAATAAAATAATGAATAAAAACAAATAAATAATAAAATAATTACAAAATGTATAAATATAAAGCAACAAAAGAAAAACAATAAACAAAATAAATATAAATTAAATAAAAATATATCAATAAATATAAATACAAATAATATTAAAACGAAAAAAGACTACATAATAAAAAGAATGACAAATGTAGCACAAACCACGCACGGAGCGTGGATTGTGCCGGACGCATTCTGTGCACCTTGGTCATTGTCAGCAAGATCAAGCCTGGCGAATTTTCTCCCGGTATTCATCAGAAGACTCAGCAAGTGTGCGGAAGAAAAGAAAAGAAGGCCAAATCGCAATATCTTCGACTGTACAAACCTGTTCGGTTGTCCTAATAATTGTCATTTTTGACGCTTTAGGCAGTGTTTCTGGGACACTCAATAGGCAAGCACAAACAACATGTCACGTGACCGCAGTCACCGCACAGAGCGTGTCAGGCCGGACGAGCAGGGTCGGTCGACCGCGCAGAGTTCCCGCTAAGCATTGTTCGTAATACACGACCTAGACATACGAGCATTCACGCGTGGTTTGAGAGGATGCATTTTGTCCTTATTGTTTCGAGCTGCAAACCCCAAATTTTTTTCCTCTTCTTTTTTTTTTTGCATTACTTATGCATTTTTCGGCTGCATTTGACAGTGCCGACATTGCTCGCGTGCCTAAATCCTTCTGACACGTAACTTTGACACGGAACGCACTGCGCGTGACGGACGGGAGTGGGTGAGTAGGAGAGTAAAATTGAGCGACTCCACGCAAGAACAATGCGTTCTATATGTTTGTGAAGGATAGCAGCTGCGCGAGGTCCTGTGTTCTTAAATAAGCCAAAAGCGATAAAGAAAAAGCCATTTCAAATGGTTTACCCGTTGACCAGGTGTTGCGACGACCCGCACTCTTGCTGATGAATCGCGATCCTTCTGGAACCATGGAGCGCTCGCTGCTCGCCCCTCGGTTGGGGTGCTCTACTATAGAGGAGAGCGTCACAAACACCGACTTCCATGTGAAACGCTCGCTATTCGGACACGTTTGAGGTCCCTTGACGCGTTACGTATGAACTTACAATAGGGAGTTTTCGGAGACCGCATTTCCCTTTCCGCTAATCCCTCCCTAACGAAGAAGTCGCTGCTGTGCCTGCGCGCCGATGGACTTGACTATGGGGCGGCTCCTCCGATTATTACATGATACCCGCTGTTTTAATGCGAATAGCATTCTTTGGATACTTCACGCACTTTTCGTCTATGTATCTATCTATCTATCTATCTATCTATCTGGCTATCTAACCTCTTACGCCGCGGGTCGATAAATAAATAAAAAAGACCGGCGCCGGCTGGGATTCGAACCGTTGACCCTTTGATCAGCAGGCAGACGCGCTAACCACAGAGCTATGAAGGCAGTCATTCAACGCACTCTAAATGGTTGTTTATATCTTACCATAGGACGCGCTTTACAGCGCTGTACACAGCTACCGGTGCGCGCGCGTTCCATGCACGAGGGCTCATTCCGCTCTCGTGAGGCTGAGCACGGCCGCTAGCTCACCCTCTCCCGCGCTCGGGAGAGGGTGATGTAGCGGCCGTGCTCGGCCTCACGAGAGCGGAATGAGCCCTCGTGCATGGAACGCGCGCGCACTGGTAGCTGTACGGCGCTGTAAAGCGCGTCCTATGGTAAAGATATAAGCAACCGTTTAGAGCTACCGTTGGTTGAGACTAGCTGAGACGCCAGAAGGTCTGGTCGGTACCATTTTGAGTGTTTGTGCGTATGGCGCGTGCTTTGCTCGCCTTCCTAAGTGACACAAACGCACGTGCTGGGCTGCGGAGATCGTGCGCAGGGCTGTGAAAGTGTCAACAAATTTAGAATCGCCTCAAGAGTGGGCTGGCGTATCTACAGAGTGTGCCGGCCACCTGACGAACGCGCATAACTCCGCACCGTTTGATGCTATTCGCATTAACGTAGATAATCATTCCCAAAGGATGGGTTCTGCTGATTTTTTCCCTTGCAGCCGGAAAGACGGACAAGGGGAAGCGGCAGCAAATTCCGTTCTTTCTTTGGGTCTAATCGTGTCAGCTATCGTCGCCGGTGGCGTGCTGTGCGGCGAAGAGGCATTAAGAAGCGACGCCGGGTTGTTGCGAGAGTTCAACTTCAAAAATTGTTTTCTCGCTTTAAAGGAGCTGTGCAACGATATTCAGTTGGAATGTTTTTCACTTTACACGAGCTTACTGGCACTGGTGGGACTCAAGGATACTCGCACGCAACGCCACTGGCCAAGAAACTCTTTTGTTGCGGTGTAATTTCAAGGACAAAAGCGATCATTTTCATTCAATCTCTCTTTTGCAAAATTTGATGACGTAACGTGGGGATCGCAGTACACCCAAGTGACGATATTTGAATGCGGTTCATAGATTGGACCCGAGCATTGCGTGGGCGCTCGATTTGGGCTCGTGATAATTACTAGCTCGAGAAGCATTCGGGTAGTGGCCCGTGTCCAATCGCTTCAACGACGACAATAGCCGAGCCATAACAATGTCTGGAACTCAGCGCGTGTCCTGTGCTTTGCCAACCCCAGCGCGTGGCTATGATCAACACATTGGCGGCATATAATCTATTCCAGGTCACGTGGCCGCTTGTTCTGGCTGCGAGTTGAGGGGTGAACGCTGCTCGTTTTTCTTTAATTTGTTTCTGGGACTTCTATTGCGTGGGGTGAAAAACGAACGCGTGTTTCATAGGTCATCAACGTCAGGGATCCGTTCTAAGCGGTATTTGCGCAAAGTACAAAAATTGTTGCATCGCCCCTTTAAACAAAAATTACTTTGATCAAACTTTCAAAATCAAAAGACAATCGATTGTTCTTCCAAACCCACCATATTTTGCATTTTTACTTGGACCACCTCAGGGTAAAATAAACGGCTGCTGTATGCGTCAAAACGCACTTTTTGGCAACTTCGGGATTTTGTTTACTTCAAGATATTTCATTGAGCTGTTTTAAACATTTTTTATAGGTTATATACCTGCAAGGCAGCCGGTAAAAAGTTCTATTAAGTCACGGGAGCAATTAAACATTTTTATTAAAACAACAAAAATGCAAACAATAATGTCACAAAAATTGTGTTTAAAAATATTTAAATTAGACAGAACTGCACAAGCCCAACCACATTGTAAGTCGAAAGCCGTGCAAATTTAAGAAAAATATATTGTTGGGTGGTTTTATAAAAAAAGTGATTTTTCATAAATTATTGAGTGATGCCTAGTTGCACGCTCTTTTTAAAAGTTAAAACCACGCTCACGTCATCAAAACACTTTTTTCGTCAAAAAATATTTCAGGGCATGGCTACGGACATTGCAGCAAAAAGACATGATTTTTTTTTTTTTTTTTTAAATCGGAGGTTGTTGAGCGTCACGTCTGGGACGTTTGACATGGAACGACCCTATAGAGTTCCGGGTATCGTAGCGGGTTGCGGAGAGCGTTGCGGGACGGCGGAAACGATTTACGAAAACTCCTTAATGACGGTACATACCGCGCTCTGCGCGCTACCTTCCATTCACTTGTTGGAATCGTAGAAATCATCATACTGCGGTGCGCACCAGTTGCTTTAATAGTGAGCTTTAGAATATCGTAACCAAAAGCCTCGCGTGCGCAAAGATATGGCGTCGCCGTCATGCTCCAATCCAAACGCGGTTTGGGCTTGGCGCATGCGCAGTGGTGACGACGCTATTCCTTTGCTTCAAAGCTTTTGGGTTCGCTAGTCTAAAACTCCATAGTCTCGCTGATTATTCGACATATCCTCTTCGATTAATGCGCGTGCGTCAGGTTATTGATAAACAAAGCTGTATTTCAGGGCATATATACTTATTGGGAGCTGGAAGCTGGAAGAGACGCTGCCACAACAATGATCTAGCGGATTCTACACAAAAATTTACATTAACAAGCCCATCTTTCTTTTTTTGCGTTTTTTATGTAAATTTGGACTTGTTCAAACCGCAGCTAAAAGCACATGGAGCGAAAGCTCACGCTGTAGAACTCAGAGATTTCTGGGTTCAATGACTTCAATACCCACCCCTGGTCCTTTCAATCTAGATGAGCATCGCACCGGCGTGCGGTCGTGTATCATAACTGTGTGATACACATTTGCGATACCAAGGCTGCAACGCGTAACAATGTCGCCATATTCTGGCACACTAAACTCCCGCGGTCTAAACATCTATAAGGACTAATTTGTTTATTAATATTTATTTATTTTCACTTATATAGTTTTGGTTCCGGAACTGACTCGATCGTACTTCACTCCGGGGGCTGTTGTATTTACGGCACACTTTCGCCCGGCCCATGTGCCGACGTCTAAGATTCCGGTCCTCGTGAATCGAACGCTAAACCGACACCTCCACGTGCTGGCAGGCCGGTGAGGCTTGCTTGTTCATTTATTTGAAAATACTGGTAGGTTCGTTGTGGCAGGAGTGCAACACACAGTTACCTTGACTCTTTCTCAGAGTTCATGCACACGTATGTATATTTCCTTTTCCGACCGAACGATACACTCTCAGTCGATGGGACTCGGGACTCGTCGCACCCTGAATGCTTGGCGTTCCATACGCGGTGCGATACGCACCCTGGGACTTCCGTACTATACGCCTGTGGTATTGCTTTCTGTTTTTGTTTTCTTTTCAAGAGCGAAAGAGTTACTGCCGCATGTGAATGAACGCCCTTACCTTGCGCGGTTCACCCACGTCGTTATTATACTCTCGTTATTTCGCCGCAATGTCGGCGCTTGCCGAAGCGTGATTCCGGTCGCAGCGCAGTTCGTGCCCTCTCCGCTTCCTGCGTGGAGGGCGCTGTAGCGGCGGGGGTCGCCAGCGTGAGTGCGGGTAGGCGTGAGCGACCTGGGCAGCCTCTCGTCGTCGCCGTTTCTAGTTTGAACAGCGGTGGCCACGCACCCAAGTCCGATCGTGAGCGGGACTCAGCACAGTCGGCGTTGCTCGCCGCAGGCCGCGTGACACGTGGATCGCCGCAGTGCGATATATGCATCGCCCAAAGCCGCGAAATTCCGCGCCGAGAACAATACTATCGCGAGCTCGCTGCAATTTGCCTATCTCGGTGTGAGCGAAGCTTGCCGACACGGTTCGTTCTGGATTTTCATTTTTTCACCGATGCTCCCTTTGAGACGCCTCGTTCGGAAGAACGTCTCCGCGACACCTTCCTTTGCTGCGAGTCCCGTGATTGGCTGAGACGTGCGGCGGAGCAAAGGCGCGACCAATCGCGGGAGGTTGTTCGAAGACGGCGCCAGTTTTGATCCAGGTTGCAAACGCGCCGAGGAGAGGCAGCGGATTCAGCAGCGCCGTTTCTTCGAGGTGACCGCAGCGCTTGTGGGTTTCTACGCCGACAAAAGGAAAACATCTGCCTCGAAATGTGCGCGGAGCTTCGTGCAGCTGCGTCGTACTCCTTCGAGCTGCGGTTATCCGTGTGCGTTCGAGAAGCCTCGTCGTGGTTGCCGGAAGCTTCGGTGTGATGTGTGTTTTTCTCCAAGCCCCATCACTAATGGTGCTCTTGCGTTCCGTGTCTTTTTACCCCTGTGCCAGTGCCGAGATTGTGGACGAAATCTTGCGATGTAGGAACGACGGTGTTGTTGTTGAGTGAATCGGTGCACGTGAATGTGCATCGGGCGTCGTCGTAAATAGAAGAAACAAGTGTGCTTATACGAGAGGGCAGCGTTTGTTTTCTTGTTTGTTCCGGCCTTGTGGATACAGAAGATAGAATTTGCGTGTGCATCGGTGCTCAAGAAGTTTCAGTGAAAGCTTTCCGTCCCCAGTTATTGTCAATGTGATAACACGATCGAGTCCCTTTGTTATCAATCCAAGTGGACCCTGACATATTCCATTCATGAAGAGTTACGATGGAACCAGCGCTGTCGAAAAAGCTTGATAGTTTTTCCCCTTCTGGAGTTTGTCGTTATGCGAATCTGCGCGCAACATTCTTCAAAGTTGTGGAACCTCGTTTTCTCTGAGCTCAGCTAACCTTAACTCGACTTTCAACATGTAAGCCGAGTTTACCTTCATGTTTGGAACGTTGAGTGTCGCCAGCCTTACAAAGACTCCTGGTTTACCGACAACTGCACCGACGCATCCCTCGACCTAAAGTACTGTTTAACGTACCTTATCTGTTGACGAGCGTCATTTTGGCGACTTTTTGATGATGCTGTTCAAGCCCGGTGGTCTCTGATGCGCCATGTCCAAAGCAGCGTGGTTCAGGATCAAGCGCAAAATGGGTGAGCCGCAAATGTACCTCCCACAATTTCGCGGCAGCAAACCTTTTTTTTTTTCTTTTTTTTTTCTCGTGTTTATTTTGGTGCACTTTCCACTTATAATTTAGTTGGCGAATACTACAATACAATGCCTGTAGGAATCTGAGGAAGTTATTCAGAGTACACGGCGAACTAATGAACGTGATCATTATGCATTTCGGTTTGTTTGAAAAAGAGACCAAATAGAGGTACTATCGTTCTTCGAGCACAGCTCCTGCGCGTTAAACAACGCCCAGATCTTCAATAGTTACCCCTCGAATCACCTGAAAATCCAATGTGCAGAATGATTTTTATGAACCAAAATATTTTGACCAAGCGCGTAGGGGGATGGAAATTATTTAAGACATGAGACTTGATACCCCCCCCCCCTCATTTTGTTTTCTTTCCTTCTCTGGCGAAGAAATGTTCTTGCTACGCCACTGTTATTGACTCAGATTTTCTATATATGGCGGGACACTGAAAATTCAGGACCTTTCAAATTGCATTTCTGGCTCAAGTTAATTTTCGCGGTTCGTCTTTCACACACTTATTAATTCCATAGATTATGTCAATAAACATTTTGCCAAATTACTCAAGCATCAACTAGAATGCTGGGAATGTAGGTTTACGCGCAGCACGTGTTGGTGTCTGCAGCAGCAGCTGTTGTAAAGCAAAAGCTTAAAACAAATGGCATCTTGCACGCGCGTTCGTCAACGTCTTACTTTGGTTATTTACTTCGAATCTTTGAGTTGAACTGTTGTGGCGCTGTACAAATAGCCCCCATCCACTTCCGGTTCTGAACTAGACGGTGTGTTTCGCACTATTTCCGAAAACAAAATATATACGCTATCTTCTGTAAATGGCCACTTATAGCACTGTCAGACTTAATCCACTCTTATGGTAAAATAATGATAAGTAAAACCGCAAGTGTGCCGGGGCTACCCGATAGATGGCGCCACTGAGTTTGTTGCCAGACAAAAAAGGGCGGCAGCATTCTTGTTCATGCCCGAGTAATTTAGCCATAAGTCTATTGGCTTTCCCTACACTCAAATGGGGAATTTTCTTGGTGGTCTTAAGGCTGAACTCCATGGAACGAATTATGTGACGAATAACTGGCGAACGCCGCCCGACTGGCACGCTCGCTTTGCGCGCGACGTAGCAGCCACTGTGTTGATTCCACGCGCAGAGCAAAAACCGCCGGCCAAACTTCGTCCGGTTCATTCGCAGCATATTCGTCCCATGGAGTTCAGGCCTGTTAGAGTGATGAAAAAACGTTCCAGGCCTCGCGCTTCTTTGCGGTAAATGCGAAGCGTAGAGCATGCTCGCGCAAGAAGATGGCAACATAAAAGCGCTCCAAAAGCGCTCCAAATCCACCAATTGAATTAGAACTACATGAGTGTATACTGTTCCACGGGCAACGATGATTAGATGGGGTCAGTTGGAAAACTCAGTTCCCGGCGTGACACCTTT
Source organism: Ixodes ricinus (assembly GCA_037355805.1). NCBI lineage: Eukaryota > Metazoa > Arthropoda > Arachnida > Ixodida > Ixodidae > Ixodes > Ixodes ricinus. The sequence continues at coordinate 225,875 of JAZHYW010009748.1, forward strand.
TTCGCAGAGAGCGCGAGAGGTGGCTCTGTAGCCGCCCTAAGATCGATTCGCGGAGGTGTCTCGTGCTCGTTGTTGTTCGTCGTGTTTTAGTTGGTGTCATCGGTGGCTCGTCGTAGGCTCATAGGCGTTCTTTTCTGGCGCCTGGAGCTTTGAGTCGTTCGCCAATCACTGAGCAAGCATGCCGACCTGGTGCACTTCCGGCACTCTAAAAAAACGCCCGTGCGTCTACTTTCCCGCACGACTCTCAGAGAGCCAATCACCGCAAATGACGGCGCCGAAACACATGTTTAGACCAAAAAACGCAATCTGAGTTGAGACATTCAGCAATGCAAAACGTCATGATTTCATTGCTTAATGTCACAACTCAGACTGCGTTTTTTGGTCTAAACATATGTCCCGGCATCGTCATTCGCTGAGCTGCCTCCGTAACTTGCGGTGATTGGCTCTCCGAGTGTTAGCAGGAAGGTAGACGCACGGGCTTTTTTAGAGTGGGTCATAGCACCTCACTGGAGTCGAAAAGTGAAGAAAACACCACATCTTTACCACTCCGAAGGATGCTGTGCACCTGAAAGTGTGGCAGAGCGTGATGCCCCAAACAAAGTTCACGCTCACATTAAAAAAAAAAAAATGTCTGCGATTTGCATTTTCAGTTTGACGGCATTAATCGTCATTACAGGCCTGAGGCACGCTATCGATGGGCGGGCGGTTCTGATGGCCAAGGTTCAAAATGGTAATTAAAAGAGATGCTGCGCCACTTCTATTTCCTCATGGCCCCGCACATTTCTGGAAACCAACCATGAAGAGCAGCAAACAAGAGGCCCCCACCTAACAAAGCGTTGCCCAGGCTGCAGCCAGTTGTGTTACCCCTGATGCGACAATTACATACGAACCCGAAGCAGACGACGATGACTAAAACCGAGCAGACACGCGCACCGACGTTTCCGATATCTGTTTCAGAATTTCAGGAGCACAGTCGCCAGTCAAAAAATGATAACATCAAAGGACACCCGAGTATCACATTATTTTTTTATAAGCTCGTGGAGAAGCAATGCAGTTTCTGTGATGAGGGCTGTCGCATTCAAAACGGATCTCCCTCTGGTTGTGAGAATAGGAGGAAAGTTGGTGCCAGAGGCAAGCTATAGGAGTCAAAGCACGACTCAGCCACGGCTATCAATTCCTGAAGATTTAAAAAAAGTTATTTGGCTTTTCTGACTCCCTCAAAGTGTGTGCTGGATGCCCCCGTAAACTCTTTCCGACTGTCACGACCCAAATGACAGCCATCTCAAACCGGTAATTTCCAAAGAAAAAAAAGTGGATTCACAGTTTTCAGTTGATCATTCCAAAACCGACGCACTCTAGCGGAGGATTCGCAGCAGATCTTGCGGAGCCCGCAGCAGGCCATAAGCGATGCAAGTGCAGCACACGCCCGCGGGAGAAGCGATCTCGCGGCGAAGGCAGCGCCACTGTCTCGCCCACTACCGTAGCGTTCCGCGCTCTTCCGGTGAAGGCCGCTCCAGTTCCCAAACTGACCGCCTCTATAGTAACGTTCACCACGTGCACATATGAGATATATCAATCACTGGAATCCCATCAATCCGTTTGACCATTGTAAAGCGCGATATCCGGTAAAGCGCGATATCCGGTACCCGAGTGAACCAATACCACCTATAGAGGACAAGTCCCGCCCCTAAACGTCATCGCTAGTGGATCCACGCAGCCTAGCTTGCGTCAGCGTCGCCGCCCCGCAGCTGGGGATCAACGATGACGTCATGCACAGGCCCGACCGACGAGTGCCCTTTCTCATTGGTCGAGCTTATTTACGAAAAACAAATTGTTGGTGTTCCGAGCGCATGCATCGCTGCATTCTAAAAGAAATCCGTGAGAGAGCCAATCACGGCGTACCCGGTAACGGTCCCAGCGAACGGCAAAGCTCAAAATACTAGATCTGAAAAATGCAATGCGCGCAGGGGCATTGAGTGAGTGAAACATCATTGGAAGTACGAAGAAATCGTTTTTCGAATCTTATCGTGTTCCGTTTTTCGTCATTGGCATGAATCCTTCTCTTGTTCACCATGGTGGGCTGTTTTGGTGTTCTGCAGGAACGTAAGCCCATAGACGTTTGTTTGTTTGATTAGCGTGGGTGCGAGTTCCCTCCAAAACGCTATCAAAGAATGCCACAACCGCCGCCGTGTAATGCTAAGAGTTGTCGCGAGATCCCGGCGGATATGATGTATAAAAGCGCTGGCAAAGACGACGGGTGATCGTCGTCTCGTCCGCTCGGCTTTCGTTGACTTGGCCGGCGGCAGGAGCGTGCTACAGCGAAGCAGGTTCGTCTGGTCCACGGTGTGGACACCGCGCGCGTCGCAGCTACCAGATAAAGTCCGCCCTTCACCTTAGTTGCAAGCGGCGCCACCAGATGGCTCCTGGATGGGCGGCTAATGCAAAACGCCAAACCAGGGAGTACAAGGAGACATGAGATGGGCGTCATTTAAGGGCACGGAAGCTGTGAGCAAGATAGAATTTGAGGATCAGTTGAGGCAAATGGATGGGGAGCAATGGGCACGAAAGGTTTTCAGCTATTTATACATGAGGAGTATAGACATAAAGTGGAGACAGCGCACTAGGAAATTAAGAGAAAAGTTTTTAGGCTATAGTGGGGTTACGGAAGATAAGGCCACAGAAAGAGATCGGTGGCTAGAGGGAATGCAGACAAAGACGGCTCTGGAAAGCTATAGATTAAACAAAACAGTTATTGCCAAAGAAAGCATTTATGACAATTCTAGGGGAAGCTCATTGTTGTTTGAGGCAAGGACAGGTGTTTTGCGAACCAGAACATACAGAGCGAAGTACCAGGAAATGGATGCAGTGTGCGCTGCTTGGGGAGAGGAGGACGAGACGGCTGAGCACTTGATACTTTACTGTAAAGGGCTTCACCCTATGCCTACCGAAGACAACATAGATTTAATAAAGTCATTGGGTTTTAGAGACAGCGAAGGAAAAGTGGATTTCAAGACAGTAGAAATTACCAAGCAAAGATTAAGTGAATGGTGGCAGAAAGCGAGAGAAAACTAGGTATTTTCTTATTAACTGATGGCAAGGGGGTTTTATAGCCTCACTTTCTTTTCAGTGCGGAGTGAATATAGTTTTCACATTTAAATATTCTAAGCTGAAATGGTAAAACAAAATGGCTAGGTAACGTAAGCTACCGCCCGATCCAAAGGGCTCAGCCGGATTCATCCATCCATTCATCCAATGGCAGCCCGTCGCGGGCCCGGATTCTCATGCTTCTTCATGGGAGACATGCTTGTTTTGAAATTCGTTTTCTGGGTGCGCCACGTTAGGAGTAACTTGGAACTCGCATTATGCATGTTGCTATGAAACTGCTTCGTCATTGACTCTAGTTTCGTGTCTCAACGGCGGAAATAACAGTTTTATTAACACGTTGAAGTGGAGAGATCTCTGGCGCAGTGTTCTAGTCAGCGTCCGTCAAGGTCAGAGCAGACACTCCGAGCCCAACAGTGCGAGCTTAGAACGAGCTCACATTTCTAGGCTCATAAGACCGGCAATCACGTTAAAAAATAACTCTGGAAGATCGCGGTCAGCTCGCGCTCAGCATGCTTCAGACTTAGCTATGGCAGACAGTGAATACTAAAGTGACTCTTAGTTAATACTCCTTATTCTAATGATGAAGACAAGAGCCAGCGCCATTAGCTCAGTGTACGAATAAAAAAATATATCAACATAACGCGCACGACGGGCGTCCCCGCAAAGTTGAATTTTCCGTGTCTGCTATTTTCGTCTGTTGTGTATTCTGTCGTATTACGAAGTTGCGACACGTCACCAAGCGGAATAGAGGAGGGAACAATAATAATAATAAAAAAATACCTGGTAAACATGCCACTCGGAGACGCGTTTCCGTCATCACTACACTTCAAGCGGCACTGCCGAGAAGGGTCGCTGAGGACGGCCGCGCTCAGGGAGAGTTCCGGACACCGGATCTGCCCGCTTCGCGATCACCGCGATCACCGAGTCGGGGGCGTATGTACCTCGGGCATCGGTGTCTCGTTCTTCCGGCCGCTGAGAAGCGAACGAGCAAGCGGGCAGCAGCGGGAACGTGCTCGGTGATTTTGGTTGTCCGAGATCTCGGGACCGACCGCCTTTCGGGGGTGACTCCGTCATGCTGACCATCCACGAAGGGGTCGTCCTCGGTCGTCCCGGAACCCGGAGCCCCGAGCTGCGTGTCTTCGTCTTGTCACCTTACTTCGGGACGCTGCAGACCGTGCCCGAGCTTCGTGAGTGGCGCATGCAGCACATAGCTTGCATGCTTCGTCATTCGCGGCTATGCCAGGATATTATGTGTTACGATCGAGCTTTCGGTTCGTCGTGTTATAGTACCACACTGCAGAAGTTGTAATTCGAAGAAGCAGTAAGTTGAAATAACCGTCAGTATTGATGATGGCCTTTCAAATCTCACCAAAAAGCAGAAAAAAAAAACGACAATCGCTTGTTTGTGTTAACAGTGTCACGCAGCGTACATCCGCCGTTAATGTATAATTTACCTCTCACTAGCCAAGTTCTCGTAATTTCGGTACGTATTATAGTTCAACGCGTTACTCACTGTAGCAACTTCATAATTGTAGAGTATATACCATCTACAACATCCATTACTTGGTGTGAAGTAGCCGGTCCAAGCTTGTGGCTCCAAATTCTTCACATCGTCAAATAAACGTTGAAATTAACTGCAGGAAAACAATCAAAGGGTTGAGGAGCGATCCGGGCAGGAGCGTGCGCGCCGGTATCGGCAGCATTTGAAAGCGCCGGAAATTGAAGCTAATTGATTGCATATTGACATCAATATTGAGTCTTGAAAGGTAATTGCGGATTGTAGTTTACTTAACACGAAGTGGAACAATCTCAAACTACGAATTGTGAATAGCATTTTTAGTGAAGCAGTGGGGTCATCTCAGTTCCCTCTTTTCCCAGAACGTTTGCTGCTGTACACGCGAGGATCGACAATTGGAAAACACGATGTTGCACAAGGTCAGCTGCAAACGTTGCTAACTGATACTGTCATTTGGAAATAACCTCGAATGATGCCCGACAAGAAGTGGTTGATGTTTGTAGATGTGACAGCTTGCGCGAACTGGGTGTAAATTAACTCATCTTCCAACAATCACTCTCAGAACGCGCCCATCCGTGTGGTGAAATAATCTAATCTAATCTAATCCGCTGGATGCAACAAAATGAAGCAAGATATCATACTCGAAAATGATCGACCGACTCAGGGTCAATCACGTGGCTTTCTTTGTTTTATCATAAACAATGGTTTTGCACTAAGGAAAACGCACTTGGCGCATGTGTTGTCGCCACAATTTATTTCGAAATTATGGGTAATTAATTGCTTTCTAAACAATTTCACGTGCAAAAATGGTGTATGCTAATAAAATTAAGTACAGGGTGTCACAAAAAAAAAATTACAGTGTTTTTTTTAACCGCAAAAATAAACTAGGCATCACCGAACGCTCATTTTCCGCCCAAAGGTAGCGCTAGAGGTCACAATCAGATGCCAAAGTTTCAGCCCGATCTGATATCTGAATCAAAAGTTATAAGTGATTTTCTGAAAATTTCAATGGGAAAATGGAGCCCATTTTCGCCCGTTTTCGGTTTCTGGTGCCATAGAGCCCCATGTAGTCGAAAACTCCGTCGGCCGTCATTTTCCCATTGATATTCTCAGAAAATCAGTTATAACTTTTGATTAAGATATCGAATCGGGTTGAAACTTTAGCATCTGGTTCTGACCTCTAGCGCTACCTTTGGGCGGAATATGAGCGTTCGGCGATGCCTAGTTTATTTTTGCGCTTAAAAAACCCTGTAAATTTTCTTTTGGGACACCCTGTATATGTTGTCACTAGTGCTGGGTTCAGGATATCTTGTCAAAATATACTGTTAAGTGTAATGGGTGTAGTTAGTGGGACAATATTATATTTATTGTTATTAATTAATGAAATGACTCCTTAGTTGACGTGCCAGACTGTCGAAATACTCTCGATAGTCGACTATTTTGTGGGTTCGTTATTTTTAGAACCGAACAAGTAACACGTACGCGTCCGTTTTGGGCTGATGACACATTATATTTTGGCACTCTGCTTACTTCTCGTTTCTCCTAAGGATCACACGAAGGACCTATTTTTGGTGCGGGCTCTTAGCTTTTGCTAGCTTAGACAGGTGATCGCCGCCATGGCTGACCACCTTTTTTTATTTTTTTATTGTGATTGCGTGCTTTCGGCATCGACTTTACGAAAACAATGCCCCATGCTAAAAAGAGCTCTTGAGAGGCACCCTACCCAATATGTTTTTATACTTTTTTCTTCGAAGGAAGTTTTATCCCGACAATACAGTTTACGCAGCGTCTCACAGATCTTTACGGATTCTAGGCGTATTTTCTCTTGCCCCGCGCATCTTTGTCTTTTTTCCTTTTTTTTTTTAAGGAACAAACGCAGCACTTAGGCGCGCAATATTTATCTGACTATTTTTTTTTCTATTTTTCACCGCCCTCAACTCTGCGGTTTTCCAAAGAAAAACAGACGCCAAATCAGTCGCGTCGGGCGCCTGTCGTGACCGTCGTGACCACGTGACAGTCCCTGAAATTGGTTCGCTCTACATCCGCGAGGTGGAAACCGCGTCGCCGGAAAGTGGGAATGCTCGTAACTCCGCGTTCTTCGTGTCCTTGCGCCCGTCCAAATGTTCGACTCGTTCCAGATACGTCACCGGTGGCAGCCCGGACGATCGCCGCGCTCGGGCGCACGCCCGGTCCGGAAGTTAGCGGGATCGTTCGCCGCCGCGGAGACGAGCACAAAGCGTGTTTCTTGTCCGGTTCGCGCACGAGTTCGCCCTCCTCCCTGACAGGCGAAGCTTCTTCGCTGACCTTCTTCCGTGGCAGCAGCGCCTTAGAGCCGATTCTGTAACGTTTATGAATACCGCATAAAAAAATAAAAAAAGACAGCCCAGCGGCGGACAAGACGCACAAATGAACCGCGAGAGTTTGTGGAATGACCGGTTCTTTTCGTAAACAGTTCAGCGTGAAAAGAAATGAAAATGCCTTTAAAAAGTTAAATTAAATCGGGTCAAACGGGCATGTAACCGTAGTCGCTGACAGCGAAAGAAACACTAGGATACTGAGTTGCGAACGATCTATTTATCGCTCCCCAGCGTAGATCGTTCTGACTAACTCCGATAGTGATACACCGACGACGCCTCGGCGCATGCATCGCATTTTTATGGGGCATCCTTATCGTAGTTATCGGAACAGTTAACTAAACGTCCTTATTGCTGCCTCAGCCGATATAGATTCCAAATTAAGAGCGAATCACGAAGCAAGAAGCGTGACTCTATTAAGCCACGCGTTGCTTAATTCGTCTGGGACACTCCCAGAAGTTTCTGCGTACATACTGCCTCGCGGTGCACTCGGGAACACCAATCAGTAGTCTTTCCCTTATCAGTAAAACTGAATGAATGTGCAGGAAAGATAGGGGTGTACTAGACGAGGTCTGACAGAGGCTTTTTGACATTGACCTGGAGGAGTACCGGAAACTGTAGCACGTCAGCCTGGAACAGTTTCTTCAGCTCCTTTCACGCGTGAAACCAAGAATCGTGCGACAAAACGAACGAAACACAAAAATCACAGTAATGTGCCCTTCCTGTTTTTCGTGTCAGAAAAAAAAATCCTACGTTACAAAGTCTTTACCCATTGGTAGTGAAAGGCGCTCGGCTTCTCAGTCTTGTCACTCCACGCGCCGGTGGATTGGAAGAGCATTTTATTCCTATTGCAGTAATCCTTTTTGACAAAAAATATAAGGTTTTCGGTGTTATTAAATAAACAAAAAAACTTTATTTTTAGCAACTGACGATTGAAAAGGAAGTCGAGCGGGCTCTGTTCACTACGACGAATCGCCTAACGAGCCTACATTGATATCACGGTTCACGTGACTCAAAAGCTGGATTTTTTCGCAGTTTTGGTCCCGGTGTGACTTTTGCTGGATCTGTAAAATTAATTTGTTCGGCGCGCAAGCGCTACTTTGGGCTAAAACTTCGTAAACGTTACCTGGAAGACACCTTCCAATCGTTGAACTGAACTTCCATATCGTCTCCATGGTCCCTTTAAAGGCGTACTTAGGCTGTACGAGCCCTCGCACAGCACATGCGACTGCCAGAGCTACGGTTTCCAGCTTCTAGCCTTCGCTTAGGAACATCTCAAGGTGAAGCAAAATATAAACACCAGTGCCATACAAAAAACAAAACAAAAAGTTTGCAGAGTGTACAAAAGGTATACGCTAGACCGCAGTACGCACTTTAGCGGGCAATATATAGGGCTGAGTGTTTTTCTTAACGCTCCACAATAACACACCGCCTATGGGCCCGGCTTCTTTTTTGTTTTTTCGTGTTTTTTTTTAAATTGTTTTTTACAACCTAGACGAGCGTAAAGCTTGATGTGTTCTTTGTCGTCGTTGCCGCAAGAGCGATCGATGTATACCTCTCTCGCGTGCTTCCTCTTTCTTCGAGGCGGAGAGCAGGAGAGTCAATTTGCAAGTCGCACTGCTTCTCCGCAGTATCTAACTTTCTCCCCAAAAATGAAAAAAAAAAAGAACGTTTCAGGTCGTTGCTCGGGCGTTTCCTGGGCGTTTCGCTCCACATCACTTCCGCGACATGTACCGCGCTCGGAGCGGGTGCACGCAGCTTCGCGCTGAAGGAGATGGAAAGCAAGCCTTCATTCCTCTGCAGGTGCGCTTCGCGGTGTCGATTGGGCGGGGGATGTGCGAGCAAAGCAGTTTCCTGGGAAACGTTAGGATTCCATTTTCGCGCGGGCCGAGCGGATGAATGTACGGCCCCGGGGGGTCACTTGTATCGGTGCCCCCGCGTGCAGAATCTCTGTCGCAAAAGCCCTGCGTCATTAGCCCCACGGTTCGAAAACCCCGCGTTATATTTCCCCGTCCCGTATTCCAACCGTGCCAAAAGCCCCGTCATCACTGCCCCCGTCCCACCCTCATTGCACTTCGACCAGCATTGTTCTATCTTAACCTAGTCCATTGAGAGTCTGCACAGGGTATTTTAAGTGAAAGAAACAACAAAATAAGGTTAACATAAACCGCAGGAAAGCTTAGAATGACGTACAAGTGGTCAATCGCATAAATCTACATAACCAGCGATTATAGACTTTATCTACTACATACACGGCGTAAGAGGAATGGAACTGGTGTATGGCGCTGTATGTAATAAGTATGGCACCATGAGCTGCGCGTTAACCGTTTTGACAGAACCCACTGCGTACCGACTCTGTGTAGGTTGCGCGCTGCGTGTGTTGTGCAGCGACCGTGTTCCAACATTTTACTCTGCGCCGCGTGTCACGAAACTTCCGAGTGCCTCGCAAGGATCGTAGTTTGTTCGGGGCTGCACCACGCGGGATGCTGCTCTCGAAGTCGGGCTTGACGCGCGCAGTTTCGGACGCTGCAGCGACTCACTGACAGGGCCGCTTGCTCGATCACCTCCTCTCCCGGAGAGGGGATCGAGAGGCCGTGAATGCACTGAGTAGACGCGTGTGTCCTTGTCGGCCGGCAGATGTCAGCAGCCGTATATCGGTTTCACTTCCCATATCACCGATTTCAAGTCGCAGCCCGGGGAAATCACAGCTGGCCAAGGCGCAACTTTCCGCTTTGGCAGAGGAGCATAATGTCGAATGACAGACGATCAGGCAGGAGTAAACAGAATGAACTAAAAATTTATATATATATATATATATATATATATATATATATATATATATATATATATATATATATATATATATATATATATATATATATATATATATATATATATCAGGGTGTCGAACCGGAACCGAACCGAACCGAAAACCGGAACCGAACCGGTATTTTTTAGGGAACTGAACCCGAACCCGAACCGTTATATTGTTATCGCGATGAACCCGAACCGGAACTGAACCGGAAAAAAATAACGGTTACCAGCTCATGTCAAAACGGTTCGGCCACGCGCTGTTGACAATGAATGCGCTATCAATGCCATTTGTTTTTAGAGCGCAGCTCTTAGGCGCCCGTTTCTGGCTTGAGCGGCGTCGCCGTCGCCGTCGCCGTCGGCGTAACCGCGGTGACGTTTCGGCATGGTGACGTTTCGGCACCATGCCGAAACGTCCTCGCGGGGTCACGTGACCCCCGAGGTCACGTCACCTCCCTTGACGTCTCGGTACCATCCGCGTCACCATGCCGAAACGTCCGCGAGGACGTTTCGGCACGGTGCCGAAACGTCACCATGCCGAAACGTCACGGGGGTCACATGGCCTCAGGGGGTCACGTGGCCCCCCTGAGGGGGGTCCTGAGGTGGGTCACGTGACCACCCTGAGGTCACGTGACCCCCGTGAGGCCACGTGACCCCTGTGAGATCACGAGGGTCACGCGACGTCACGAGGGTCACGTGACCTCACGTTACGCCGACGTCGACGCCGACGCCACTCGGAGGAAGGAGTAGCAGGCAGGATGAGGAGGTGAGGAGGAGGGAGGAAGGGTATACCCTCCCCTCAGTACCCTTCCCTACTCCATTGTTTTTTACAACAATGGAGACATTGTTGTAGAAACACATTTGTTTTTTAAGTGCCGTCAACTGACACACAACTCGCTTACATATTTTTCTTCTCCACTCAGTCTTAGGAATATAAACGCTGCATCCATGAATCTTGACAAACGCTGCATCCATGAATCTTGGCATAGGAACCAGTATTGCGCTGGTCGCGGCTTGCACGGAAAAAAAATTGGAAGACTGTGCAAAAAAAAAAAAAAATCGCGTCACGGGATTTTATTTTTTTTAAATCTCGTAAATCCTAAATGCTGCTGTGTGCTCATTTCATAACACGTTTCTAGAACGTGATGTTGCAATTTTTTATTTTTTATTTTGATGTTGTTATTTTGATTTTGTTATTTTGATGTTGCAATTTGTCATTTATAATTTCCGAACTGGTTTGCGAACCGGTTCAGCGCCCCGAACCGGTTCGCGAACCGGTTCGCGGATCGAATTAATCGAACCGGAACTGAACCGGAACAAAATAAATTTACCTGAACCTGAACCGTAACCGAACCCGTATTTTTTTCGGTTCGACGCACTGATATATATATATATATAATATATATATATATATATATATATATATATATATATATATATATATTACAATTGTAATATATATAATGTAATAATATAATACAAAATTGTAATATATATATTACAATTTTTTAACCTCTTATGTTTTCTTTTTTGATTTTTTTTTCTTTCTTAAAGACGAAGAGGTTAGGAGCTGCTGCTGTTCCGCGTGCTTTCAGTCACCCTTGAAGAAGAAACCCAGTTGGTTTCGAAACGTCAAATTTCCTTTCCAGTTTTGGTTGGAGCTACATTTACGGACTTTCGTTCTTCCTTCTCACTGGTTGAGCATATTAAACGAAGACCGATGATTCGTGTCCCGCGTGTATCGCGGTTAAGTAATATACGTTACCTGGAATTTTCCCACGGGCAGCGAGTAACTCGCGTATATATTTAGAAGTTGTCTAAATGAAGAGATAACTGACAACTACTGAAGACGAGCGTCCGAAAGCTCGCCCTTAATTTCGCTGCCTTCTCGATTTCTTGTCGGAGATGTTTGCTACGCGTTATCTGATAGCCGACCGGAAAGAGCAATAAGAATTCCGAAGCCGTACATATCACAGCACTGGCGGGTCATTGACAGCTCCGGGAATGCGCCTCGTCGCGGTTGCTGGTACTGCCCGGCAGACTTGCACGTGATGAACAGAACAGCGCACAAAAAGGCAAGGACAGAGAAAACGAACATGCAGGACACACAAGCGCTGACTCGCAACTGAATTTATACATAAAAGGAAGAAGAAGAGGAGGACGTTCGGAAAGACACGCAGGGCAAAGACTTGTACGTAACGCGTTACTAGTAATGAGTTACTTGTTTCGGTAACGAAGTAACGACATAGAGCATTTTCAACACAAGGAACGAATAGCGTATTTTCCTTACTTTTTGATAGGATAACAATTAAGGGTATTTAGATACATCTGGAGGGGAGCGTGTACAACGCAAGTTACCCAACCTGTTTTCCCCTCAGATCGCGCCTCTTACTTTCTCGGCCAAAATGAGCGAGATAAATAATAAAATGATGTACACGAAAATTTACAATATACCCACAGTTACCGCTGAACGTATTCATTCAAACCTAAATAGGCGAATCGTTTCTCCTTAGGCATAAGCTTTCAGCAAAGGAACACAACGAGGTTCGTTCGGTTAACCTCTTGGGACATTATCTTTCCTCGTGTATCTCTCGTGTCTAGCTTCCCTACAGTGAGATAATTCTACGCTCGAATGCGGTCAAATCCCGGTCAATGATCGGCTGCAGGCGAGCTCGTGTAAGGGCAACAGTTTAACCCAGGGTTCTTTGGACAGAAGGGACTTGCACGAACACAGCTTTCTGATTGTGACTTTCCCCTCTGTTCCCACGCGTCAATGGTCGTATTTTTACCTTGAGCAAAGTCGTTTCCAAATCTCATCGTGCGGCGTGTTCTTGTTAAAATTTTATTCCCCCACTCCGGTACCACGCGGACAAAAATAAGCGGAACTCAACAACCGCACTGAGACGTCTTTTTCACCAATCAGCACACTCAAAACGAAGCTTGCGGAAATCGGGTTAAACGCGGTCTCTGCAAGAAAAAGGACCCCATCCCTTTCATGACCGACGAGTAACGTATGCTAAGTTACTTTTCGAGGGAGTAACGAGTCACAGTATTTAGTTGTTTTTTTCCCCCAATAAGGAGTACACGTGCGGTTACTGGACACTGGCCCAGATCCGGTGCCCTATCGCTGGGTTTCCCTGTTTTCAGTTTATTTTTTGTAAAATTCGGAAGTTGTGTTTTGGAGTTTATTTTTCGCATGGAAATTCCGGGTTTATCGGAGTTTATTTGTGTTAGATTCACGATTCTACGAGATTGAGAGTGAAACTTTACTCTGTTCTTATTTTTGTTTCAAAATAAAAAATGAAAAGTGTCTGAAAAAACCAACACTAAATTCATAAAAAAAAGAATACTAGCCTGTATCGAAATTTGTTTTGCTGCATTTGGTATTGGCACCCTTGCGATAGGCAGTATTAAATGTCCCACAACAAATCTTGAAAACATGTGTTACCTCAATAAGTAAGAAGTACGTAGGCCCATTGTACCAAACTAACCTAAAATATGAATTGGCTTTTACTTAGGACCACTAGTTCGCCCTGTGCTCTAACAAACTTTATTCGTAAAGTACTGCATTTTTTGTTTTCGTTTTATTTTACCTTTTCGAAATTCTGAGTTCTTCGAATAAATACGAATCGCCTCAAATTTTTCCGGCGAGAGTTTTTCCGAGTTTATCGGATTTATCTGAAATCACGGAACCCTACCTATCGCGTACACGTCACAGACACCTCGCCGCTATAGTCCCCGAGAGCTTAGGAAATTCAGGGCGTGGCTTGTCGTGTTCCCGCTACTAACTTTGTAATTGGCTCCTAGGCGTTCGCAGCGGCTGATGCTTCATTCTTATTGGTTGCCGAGAAATAATAAGGTGTTCGGGACTGTCCACACCATGCGCTTCTTTAGATGTCCGTGACCAGAGTCCGATGCCAGCAGTGGCTTGTACCACCCCCAGGCCGAGCCCAACACTCCCGCAGAATTTCCTGCCTCTACCATAAATTATTACCCCTCCTCCTCTCTCCTCCCCGCCTAAATTGACAATCGTATATAAACCTCTAATTCTAGGCGCCATAAATGGTGATTTGCGTAGCTTTGTTCTCGATGGTTACTATTAGGTGAATTCTTGTCAGTTTAACGTTGTTCGCGGTTTTCTCTCGAACGAATGGGCGTGAAGATGACGAAGCGTCTATCATTCGACCACTGCATAACTGTGGCTGTAGCTCACTCCGAACGCATGATTCTTCTCGATGCCGAAACATGATATGAAGCAATGCTTTTGAAGAAAACACCGCAAAAATAATAATAATTACTCAGCGTTTTTTTTTTGTTCGTGATTTTAGTAATGGAACGAGCAGAAGTCTCGTGTGCAAAGCACCGAATAATTTTGCAAAAATAAATAAACTATAAAAAAAGATATGTCTGAGACAATGTTGTCAGAGCCCAGTAATTACACCCTATTTTCTTACCTAAGGAAACCGCCCCAGGAAACGCGGCGCTTCGTTTTGATTCATATCTATCTCTGCTGAAAGTGCCTTGGCGCATAACGAGCCTGACAGACCGTGGGAATTACTTTGTGCTCATGGGAATTCACTGCACATGCCGACACAAATGTCCGGAAACAATGAACAGCGCGCGAAGTGATACTTTGTGAAGGTTCACTCTGTTATGCGTGTGTTCGTTTATGATCCATGAATTCACTGTTTTATTTAGAAGTTTGAACTTTGTAACACAATAGCGTTTTAATACGTAAAAAAGGAGCACAAAAGCAGACGATTTTGTATACTTTGTTCATACAGGGCGTCCACTGGAAACATCGAAACGGGTCCTTATTTTTTACTCTTAAATAGGCTACGCATCGCCGCACACCTCGGCGGAATGTCTGCGTAAGCAATTGCGATAAGACGATAAAATTTAAAAACGCGTTATCTGATTTAAAAAAAATCGCTACGTTGGTCAAGTTGGTCAAGGTGGTTGCAGGGACGCTTTTCACTGTGCTCGCGGGGCAAAACTAAGAAAAATAAAGTTCTCAAAATGCGCACACACCATCAGACAAGAAAAAGTGGGAGGTCTGGATGCCTAACCCGTGTTGTGCATTTTTTTGGTGTGTATACGTATATATTGTGTCGTATTCAGGGTGCCGCCTTACGAGATGCAAATCACATTTTATGTCGACATTAGGGCGCCTTGTTGTATCACAATACGCATACTGTAATTGAATATAGTGCCGAGTGTCATTTCAGCGTAGTTTTGAGCGGTGTCTGTTCTTTGTAGCACCCGTGAGTGAACAGAAGCCAACTCCCAAACGCAAACAAGTAGCCGGTATGCTGCTGAGGCGGCTGCCAATGGCTCATGATTGTTGATATTTTTCTCAGCTAATAGAAAAAAAAAGGACAAAAACCGTTCATCTAGTTGAAGCGGGCAGGGCGCCTATTAAACTGCTCGATGCGCGTTGGCAGTCGCACAACTCTCGTTCCTCGCATCCATCTTGCTTTTCTGAGCGCGACCCGACGGCTCTCTGTTTAAACAATTGCCGTAAGTGGAACGACGCTGCCTCTCCGAACACTTTCGCTTTCCGCTCGCTCGTTTTTCGCGGGGCCCGAAGCCTTCCGAGTAGTCCCTCACGGCGCAGCCACGTCCAACTTTCGAGTTTCGAACCTCGTAACAGGTACACACACACACTGCAACAGAAAGTAACAACTTACAACCACACTCTACACGCTGCTAAATACATCGTACAAAGGAGTCCACAGACGGGTCATTCCATGCCAAAGCAGAGGCGGCAATTTAATTATGTCTGGGATATGTACGAAAACAATTAATTTGGATTAAAAAAAAAACCTTTGAACACACACACACACACACAAACAAACTTTTTTTTTGTGAAAAGTGAATTTTATTTTTGCTGATATCATGCTCTAAATTTCTGGAATTTGCGTAAAACCCATGAGTTAAGAAAAAAATACATTGTAAAAAGTAGTTACGTATACCACTCAACTATGGGTGGCCGCCTAATTAATAGCAATTCTTTATATTACACTAAAATATATACACTGAAAGACGCCATTTTGAGTCAAAATAAGAGCTCCAAAAAGAAGAGACTTCGTGAGATTTCTTTATTTATTTTTAGTCAACTTGGATTTGGTTGTTATCTGCAGTACATTTTTTGCTATTCTAATAATAATAAAAATGTAATTGCTCTTATCAAAAATTTTTAAAGCCTCGTTTTGTTGCGTTTTAATTAAATATCAAAATCTTCAGTTTATGAAGAAATTGCCATATTGAGAGCGATGAAATGCCATGTGGGCGGCGGGGTGCCTGAAACTTTCGAAACAGCCAGAAGTTTAATCCCCCTCATCTATTGAGCATATAAAATAAACGAGAAAATAACTTTTTGTTGTTAGTTAGAAATTATTTTTTTAAAGAGGAGCCTCTCCCCGACCATGCCTCAAGGCGCCCGCCTCGTATAGGCGACGCAACGCATGCCGGCGTTCGCCAGCGAGGCGTAAACGGCGTGAGACGCCGCCTCAAGGTCTTCAACGCTCTCCTGAAAACACGTTTTATTCAGTTGGAGTGCACGTTATCCTTAGTTCCACGCATCCGTATCCTCTTAACGTTACTTAATGACACTGGCGTCTTAATTTTACTCTACTTCTGCCCAGGTAGCTGCCGACGAGCGCAGGCCTGCATCGTCTGCTTCCCGACTTCAGAAATGCTTACTGCGCGCCGGCATCGTCTTTCGTACGTCCAGATATAAAAACAATTCAGACCAGATAGCTCTTCACCGATGTTAGATGATAACGGTGATGTCGCTTATAATGTATTTTGATAGAATATGTAGGGCTATTAAAAGCAGTGTAATGATGGAAAAAGCATTTCACTCTTTGCGGCGGGCGCCTCACACCCCTGAGGATCCGTTCATGTGCAGTATTTTAGACTCCGGAATACACTGGAGGCCAGCAGAACATGTCTCGAATTCTGAACTCACTGGTATTCTTATAGGAAGTGTGTTTGATAAGAGGTTGGAGTCACACGGGTGCCGTCTTCGCCATCTGAGTGTCAGACTCGGCGGACATTGGATGAGGTAATAATTGTCATGGTAAATCGGTTTATTAAACAAATTGTTGATTAAATATTTAATAACGGTTTCATGGCTCATGTTG
Organism: Ixodes ricinus; assembly: GCA_037355805.1. Classification (NCBI taxonomy): domain Eukaryota; kingdom Metazoa; phylum Arthropoda; class Arachnida; order Ixodida; family Ixodidae; genus Ixodes; species Ixodes ricinus. The sequence goes on from JAZHYW010009748.1 coordinate 242,809, forward strand.
CCATTGCAGTATGGACGCCAACTACTACCAGAGGCTTGACGAATTAATATAATTTGCGAAAAGGTAATGGTTTCTTAGATATTCATCGATCAGTTTTCGCGTTTCTACTCCCGATTTCAATATTGCCCGCGAAAAGTTTGCCACAAGCCCTGCCTACAATGACGCTTAGAAGAGTGACGTAGAGTGACGTAGTCATCTCGATGACGTCGTCACTATCTCGGCAGCGCGTCCATGGCGGATGCGCCGACGAACTTCACTACATCTTAGTTCTATCAAAATGCATTTAAGTTCAATGGGGAAGCGACGTCACTCTTATTTTGCATCGGTGAAGAACTCTTCGGCCTGAAGTGTTTTTATATCCGGGGCCCTAATCTGGACAGTTGGCGCAAAAGTCGGCGAGAAATCCGGCGGCTCTGACTGGCCGGCGCCAAGCGTCAAGTGCGGCGTTGGCCAATCACGGCCGCCAGATTTCTCGCCGACTTTTGCGCCAACTGTCCAGATTAGGGCCCCTGGACATACGACAGACCAGGCCGACGCGCGATAGGCATTTCTGAAGTCGGGAAGCAGACGATGCAGGCCTGCGTTCGTCGGCAGTTACCTGGGCAGAAGTAGAGTAAAATTAAGACTCCCGTATCATTATTCATAACGTAAATAGGACACGGATTCATGGAAGTAAGGATAACGTCCACTTCAAACTGGATAAAACGTGTTTTCAGGAGAGCGTTGAGGACCTTGCGGTTCGCCAGTCTTACACCGTTGACGGCTCGTTGGCGAACGCCGGCGTGCTTTGCCTACGAGGCGGTCGCCTGGATGCATGGTCGGAAAGGCTCATCTTTACAAGAAATGTTTTCTCCGCAACAACAAAAAGTATTTTCCTAATTTTTCGATATGTTGAACAGATGAGTTGAATTGAACCCTTGGCTATCTCGAAAGTTCCGGGCACCCCTGCCTACATTGCATGCTTTTACGGCTCTCAATATAGCCATTTCTGCATAAACTCGAATTTTTGTATATTTATTTAAGACGCAACAAAACGAGGCATTGAAAATTTAATTCGAGTAATTCAATTATTAGCTTTAAGAAAACAAAGAAAAAAAAGTATTGTAGCTAACACCCAAATCTAAGTTGACTGAAAAAAAAATAATAGATGAAATCTCATAAAGTCGCTTCTTTCGTACTCGGACTTTTCTGACTCTGAACTCTTTGGACTCAAAATGGCGTCATTGAATGTTTGTGTTTTAATGTAAGATAGGGCATGTTATTAAGTAATTAGGCGTCCACCTAAATTTGTTTGGTACGTAACCATATTTTCGCATTGTTTTTCTTAAATTCGCATTGTTTTGGCAAATTTCTTAAGTTTAGAACGTGATATCAGCAAAAATAAAACGTTTTTTTTTCACAAGAAAATAATTTTCTTGGAGTTTAGAGGCAACCATGAGGCAACTTTATCCAAATTAATTTTTTCGTACATATCCCAAACATGAAAAAAAAATTGCCGCGTCACCTTTGGCGTTGCCTGAGGCATGTTTCTTTCTTAGTGACGGTTCTGTCAAATTGGTCATTCAAAAACTTTCTTTAGACTTGTTCGAAGCATGCACGTGTATATGCAGCGAACATGCAACATGCTTCGAAGACGCTCCAAAAGTGTGCCCGCTAAAAAATCCGTCATAATATATTCTAAAAAAAAAAAAAAAAAAACTAAGCTGAGTGTAACATTTTACGTACACTTTTGTCATACTCGGCGCGGGCTGTTTTCTATATACGTCTGAGCATATTTTCAGCCTCATCGTACGCCGATGTTCCAGTTGTACAGCGTGGGTGAAATGGATTGAACGCACTTTAAACTGACCGCATAAATCGGTTTCTTAACTTATCGCGCTGGGATTTACTACAGAGGTGCTCGAATCTGGTGCATTCATCAAGTGAGAGTATGAATGCATGAAACTGCTGGAGTCAAAAGAAAGAAAATAAAAACTGGTTTTGTTTATGGAAAAAAAATTATCGCCAAGCCTTTTATCTCAAAGTCATCAGAAAATTGTCGTGGGCTATTCTGGCGTTTACTAGGATTGAAAAAATTGTGAAATGGAAAGAAAATAGAATTGGCTTACCTATTCTTCACTTCATTTGACTCAAATAAGCACCACAGTAACACATAATATTTGTTTAGTGTGCATGTAAAGGACAATTGAAAACATAGTTTTTGATTTTTCTTGATTTACTCATGTGAGCCAATCTTTCCACAATTTTAGCGAAAGCGTCCAATAACTTCAGGCACCTTTGCAGTAAATCCCAACGTGATAAGTTAAGAAACCGATTTATGTGGTCAGTCTAAAGTGCGTTCAATCCATTTCAACCACGCTGTATATTGCCGGGATTGACTCTCACAAGTGTTTTACGCGAAATTAGATGCGCCGGATTTTTAAGAATGCAGTAGCGCAACTACCCCCCCCCCCCCCTTTCCCTGGCCAAGCCAGCCAAGCCCCTGAGCAGCACAGCTAGCACGAACACGCGGTCGAGGATATTATTGGAAGGTTGTCAGCCAGAACTTGCAGTGTGGTAGAAATGAAAGCCTAAGTATAAACTGAGCAATATACACCGATGTCGTGTTCTCGTGTTACGCAGTCTACTGTCGCGAACGATATGAGCTGAAACAGTCCTTCGTGCTTCTTTGGCGTCAGTTCTTGAGCGAGCCGTGGTCCGAAGAATGCGAGGCTTGAGGTCCCATATCCTTCGAACAATGTTGACAACGCGAGAAATGGACGGCAGACGCAGAAAAAGGCAAGATCGGGCGTTTCGGCTCATATTGTCCTCGAGGGTCAGCTGTTTATAAACCGTGAAAGCAAAGAACTCTCACACGTAGAACACCATGTATACTGCATATAAATGGTGTATTCCTTTAATCAGTTGACTATAATCAGGGTGTCATGCTCGATTAAACTTTCCAGGCGGCAAAACGGGCGGCCGGGCGCCCATCTGCCGCTGAGATTGCATAATATTAAGTGTATGATGCAAGACCACTCATATGGTCTTCGCTTAATATTGATTTTTTAATTTTATTTTGGGCACTGGAGTTGTTTATTTGTCACTACGAGTTGTCAAGTATAGCGTCGTCCGTGCGGGTGCCCATTTCATTATTCCGCCTGGCGTCTTGTTTATGCGGAAGAGCCCAGTTCGCTTCGCGTGGCTGCACCGCACAGTGCCGATGCAGCCACGGCGTCCCACACCGCCAATTAGTCGGCGTCCCACACCGCCGATTAATCGGAGTGTCCCCGAAACGGCAACAAAACGCGTCGAAGCAGGAGTCGCGGGGTAGAGCTATATGGTTTTTACGATCCTGACGATTGTCTCAAGATGCGGCGCATGCGGCGAGAGACGAGCGGACCGACGCAGGAGTCGCATGTCTTCGCGCCGTCCCAACCCGTGCCTGCCGCACGGTGCTTCCTTGGCTGGCAGGTTCACCTGTACATGCAGCGCTATATAGTTTTAACCGAGCAGTTACAGCAGAACAGACGTCTGTCTGATCTACCGCCGCTGTTGTGTCACTGCCGGGATTGCGCGGTGACACGCAGCACGAGACTGTTGTGACGTCACTCGTGTTCCCACCTCAAGAACCAAAGTAAACAACAGCCTCGCTCCTTGCGGAGTCGTACTACTAATCTCTCTCCTTATGTGGAGAATTGATATAACTGTATACGTGCTTGAGATCAGATGTTTGTTGTTGTATCAAATCAAATACGTTTCAAACGCAAAAAAAAATTGTTTTGTTGTATGGCACAACTAAATATTTCAATAATTACTTCGGTAGCGTATGAGCTATGGGGAAAAAAACCTTGATTTTTTTTCTTGAGGAGACAACGAGTTCAGAAAGAATCAGGGAGCCAAAATGAAGACAGAGTAGACACACCCTGGCTTCCCAGACGGAAAGGCATTCCAGTCACAGCGGCAGTGCTGCTCCAAGACGCACCCCAAGAAAGTCTGGAGCGTCCCCGTTCCCGTAAAGCACTTGGGAGAGACAATCGCTGCAATCTGCGGAGAAAGTTCGGCGAAGGACGAAGCTAAACATATGTTTAAACCAAAAAAAAAAAAAGTTTGCGTTGTGTCATTGCACGACGTTCCACGTACTTACGTCATGCTAAATATCACAACGCAGGCAGTTTTCTTTTTTTTTGGGGAGGGGGGGGAGGGAGGGGTGGTCTTAATATATTTTTAGTTTTATCATTCGCCCAGCTCTCTCCGTGGATAGCAGTGCTTTGCGGTAAAGTAGACGCACTGAATTTTTTTCAGAGTATGCGAGCGAATCGAAAATCACTCATTGAGGGGAGGGTGCGAGCAAGGAAGCGTAGCCCAGACTCGTCGCACCCAGAGGTACTTCGATACGCTCCGCTGACAGATGGCAGATGTAGCGCGAACGTACAAAATCGCAAGGTGAAAAAAAATAAAAATAAACCACGTACGTGAAAAAAAAAAAAAGCCTTATACGTGTGCGCAAGCCTAAACGGCAAACAGTTTGAAATACCGCATATCGTCTGTTTTCCCTCTCCCGTTTTCTTTCATTCATAAAATATACACAAAAAAAGGTACGGCGTATTTTGTGTATTTTTTTGGTTTAATACATTTCCTGGAAAATATATTTTCTATCCGTGCTCTGGAACTTCTCTAGTTTGAGCGAAACTTGACGCTGTTTACTCTCTTTTTGTTTGGGCTACTTCTCACTAACGGCACTTTGTGCGTATACGCTGGGGTAATTTTGAGATGATTAGTAGTGTTCCGGTAGGCAAGCATCGGTCACTGCATGCTCAAAACAAAAAAAAAAAGAAAAAAAAAGAACGCCGTCTGCAATGGGACAGTGAGCACAGAGCAGGTGGAGCATACATTTTTATCGTCCCAGCGTTGCTCGCACTTCAGATAAACGAAAACGTTTTCATTCGATCGGCGCACCGTAGTGATTTGCCCCCAACGTAAAAAACAAAAAGAAGTTTTTTTTTTTTTGGAGTGTTTTAAATTTGTAAGGTGCAGGGGAAACCGGGAGGGTGGTGAAGGAACAGAGCCGAGTGGATGGGATAATTTTTTTTTTTTCCGAACCATGTTGCATGTTGTATCAACATGGTTCGAAGAAAAAAAAACCACAATAAGACCCTTCCATCTACCCCGCTCGGTCCCTTCACCACCCTCCCGGCTTTCTCTGCAGCTATTGGCACACGCTGCAAAATATTCATTTACATCTAGCGTTTCCTGCAGATCACTCCGAAGGTTAACCACTACTATTTACAGAGAAAGCTGAGTAAATGAAGAGGCCCAGATAACTTTTCTACCCAAAAATGAAGTCTGCCATGTGACGCCGTTCATGACGTAAGCACATGCCCACGTCATGCTCGGTGGCAGGTCGCATGCCCTAGCGTCATATCGCAGTGCCATACATTCGTGCGCAAGGAAGAAAAGGTTGAAAGGGAAGTCCTACACTCTCAGAAGTTGCGAAGTGTATTCTGCATCGGAAATGTATTCATCAATCATCAATTAATGAGAAGAGCGATCGGTACCACGCTCCAAGAGCCGCGGGGGCTCATTAGCGAAGTAGGGCTCCCACTGGCTTACTCACACGCTTATCGGAACATGATACCGACCACACTTTTCATTGGTCGAACTGTTTAGGAAAGGCCGATGATTGTTGTTGAGATTGCATCGCGGGACAGTAGTATACACTCAGGGACTGCTGAGTGCGTAGGGCGAAACACAGCACTTTCTTTACGTGTTTACTTAATTTATCTAAGAAACACGCACCTGTAAAACTAGTATGGGAGTTCGCTTTCCTGCAGAACACGAAGGCAGCCAATCACGGCGAACAGTAGAAGGATCCCAACGGACGACGGAGCTCAGAATACGGTTAGATCTGGAAAAATGCGATGTGCGGCGTGGTAAATTTCAGCATGACGTTTCGCTCGCTCATTGTCCCTGAGCACACCGCAATTTTTCGGATTTAATCGCATTAAAAAAACTTCGTCATTCGCTGGGATCCTTCTACTGGCCACCCGAAATCGCTGTCTCGTGTTGTGAAGGAAAGTAAGCACACCAACCTCTTTTTTTCTTTTTTTTTCAATGATGTTTTTTTTTTTAAATGTTGGTACAAGGTTGTTGGTAGTTGACGTGATTTGTCTTGACTTCTGGAGCGCCAAGCCGTTGGGAGATGTTCCTCGGCGCCTTGCGTACACACGCTCGATCCACTGTTGATCTCGCTCAGGGCGCGCGCGAGCACGTGGTACGAATCGCTAAACGGGCATTTTCCCCGCTGTGACTTTGTTGACATCCTTCTCGCTTGTCGAGTGCCCCTAAAGTTCATCGGCAGCTGAGCTCTTCGCGTCTAGTCCGCAGGAAATATGGTTATCTTTGCTTAGGGCAGCGTGGAACGATGCGCGGAAGCGCCGGGCGGGGCACTACTGTAAATATGTGTGACGCGGCGTTAAAATAAGGAAATAGGTTGTCGATGTACAATGCACGGCACGGCAGAGTTAGCACCAGTGGCGTAGCCAGGGTCGAAACATATAAGAGCTGCAAGCCCCCCCCCCACAAAAAAAAAAGCACAAAAAGAAAACACGAAGTTTTGGCTACGTTATTGGTTAGCCCGAATAAGCGATCCGCCGGTTATCTCCGTTTTTTTTGTTGCTATTTTTCAACTTTATATGCTGTCATCAAAACTTCTAATCGTTTGGAATATGTGAATCCGCCGGAGTAGCAGCTTAAACAAACATGACTCTCGTCAGTAACCGTTAAAAAAAAAAAAGGCGCCGGTATTGTGTTTGCTTTGTGTGCACTCGCACACTGAGTGAGCACACTGAGCACGGTGAAACGTCGTGCTCACTGCCACAGTGCAGCCCTGTCCTTTTAGGTCTAAACATAGTTCACAGCCTCGTCGTCCGCCGAGCTTCCTCTGTGGATACTAGATGGCACTACGGTATAACAGCACCTAGATAACAGCAGTTGCCTGGCTCTCCCATGTACTTTGCGTGGAAGCAGGCGCTCCAGGTCTCTCGAGCACGCTGTTAAACCGTCATACAAAAGACAGCCTGCAAAGACTGTCGCAAGCGTGTTTCTTCTCGTGTGACGTACCTGTAACATTGGTCATACAAGAATTGTCTGGAGACATGGTCAAACATGCATGTGTAGGGAGCAAACGCACTTCTAAGATGCTTGAGGCGTGTCCGCAGATCCTTTTGTCATCATGTCTTCAGCGAACAACGTGTCTTTTGTATAATGTATCAGAAGTGGGACACAGTGCACGAAACCTCTTCGCTGTTTTTTTCTTCTTTTTTACATTTGTTTGGCGAATGCCGGAACAATTTAGTTCACTGGAAAAGGTCAGTTGACTTCGACGATGTACACCAGCCGCACCGCACGGATTATTTCAAAATTCTGTTCACATTTTTTTAGAGGAGAACGTTAGCCGCCGCTTTGAGGTCTTTTTGGTTGAGGCGGCACCAGATGACACGGCGGCGGCGATGGCCGGCGTAATCTCGTGGGCACCGTCCGCGCCGCGATTACCTCTCATGGTCTCTTCAGCAGCCTAGACTATCGCCCCCCCCCCCCTTCCCCCTACAACCAATGTCTCGGACCGGCACTGGCTGCATCGCGATGCACACAAATCACCGTTCAATGACTTTTCTTTTTCTTTTTAACCAGTATATACAGGGTGTCAAAAAAAAATTACAAGTTTTTTTTTTTTTTTTTTTTTTACCGGAAAACTAAACTAGGCATTTCCGAACGCGCATTCTCCGCCCAACGGTAGCGCTAGAGGTCACAACCAGATGCCAAAGTTTCAGCCCGAACGGACACCTTATTCAAAAGTTATAGGTGATTTTCTGAACATTTCAATGGGAAAATGGAGCTTATTTTTGCCCGTCTTCGGTTTCTGGTGCCATGGAGCCCCATGTTTTCGAAAACTCTGTCGGCCGCCATTTTCCCATTGAAATTTTCAGGAAATCACTTATAACTTTTGAATAAGGTGTACGTTAGGGCTGAAACGTTGGCATCTGGTTGTGACCTCTAGCGCTACATTTGGGCGGAGAATGAGCGTTCGGCGATGCCTAGTTTATTTTTGCAATAATAATAATAAAAAAAACTGGAAATGTTTTTTTTTTGTTGACATTCTGTGGTTAGCAAGAAGCGCCTCGTAGCAGAAGGGCTGGACGCCTTCGTGCCCCCGCGTGTCCCCCGAGGCACGATACCGATATCTCTGCTCATTGCTTGAATCAATGGGGAGTAGTACCAGCGATAGGCGCTCGGAGTGCATTGCGGTGTAGTACGCACGCACTCGTAGACTGAAGCAGCCAGTCGTCGACACTGGCCGTGCTGACGGCCGCGAAGGCGAGCGCCTGGAGTGGGCCCTGCTTGCGTGATTTCGTGCGGTTGTGTGGCATTTCTTCCGTCGCCGACGACGACGTCGCTGTTGGGAAACAAAAACGGGACTTGTCGACGGCGAGCGAAGCCAACGAGGTGCTGCCGTGCTGCTGTCTCGCCTGACGTCTCTCCCATATATATAAACGGCGCTTGCCCCTCCCTCTCTCCCTGCAGCTGGCTTCCTTCCGCATCTAAAAAGAATAAAACAAACAAAGCAAGAACTGTCAAGGTTTCGTTCCTCCTCTCTTTCTCTCTCTCTCTCTCCCTGTTCACTGTTTTTCGCTGTCTGTCGCCTTCAGACGCCACTTGAGATATTGAATGCGCGCGAAGGACTCGGAGATTTGAACGTCGAGTTGTTAACGCGTTCGACTCTCACCCGATGAACCAGGGTTTAATTCCTCGTTGTACTGAGTTAATAAAACACTACTAGTAACAGCACCAACAGCAACAGTAACAAGAAACAGCAACGATAGGACTAAATGCGCAAACCTTCTAGTCGAGGAAGCGAGGACATCTCCCACTCGCCTGTTTACGCGATGCGCTTTGTTTGTCGTCCTGTTCCAGATAGAGACCAATACTTGGGTTGTTTACTGGCGTAGTGTATTCTGGACTGCCCGAAGAGTGTAGGAACACAGGTCAGGTGGTTGCTGGATGTACGGCACAGTCTCATTTTATTGGCGGACCCAAGCTATCCTATATTTTCACTATTTTTACCTTTGTAACTTTTATTCGGGATATTATATTATCATTAAAAAAATGAAAACTATTATAACAGCGTACAGACGCGTCTTACTATATTAATTCGCATTGACTCCACAATTACACGAACATCAACAAAAAAGATAAGAAGGTGTTGTCCTTTTAATATGTGCGTCACTTGTGGAAGCAAAGGCGACCTACACATCTTATTGAGAATATCTCGATCTGA